>JAXIVH010000015.1:8446257-8456257 GCA_036785325.1 Urophycis tenuis
GTGCATGTGTGAGTGTGTGTGCGTGCGCTGCGCGCGTGCTTTGTTGCAGACAGAGGAGAATACACCTCGTAGGTGGGGACTCTGCCCTGCTAAGTTTCAGCGGGCCTTTTGTGTCCTCGCGTCTGGTTGGTTGGTTGTCTCTGTATGGAAGACAACCTCTGACAACCTCTCGCTTGTCCTTGTACCATCCGTGCTGCGAGCGGTATTGAGCTGAGGTGATATTTCTGGCAACAATGTCAAGATAAAATACACCATTGTGCTACATAACACGTGTCTGGGATTTGATTTTCTTCTCTCTCTCTCTCTCTCTCTCTTTCTCTCTGACATTAGTGGAAAGTATGTCAATATCATTTGCGTTGAACTTGTGAGTGTGGGGTTACTCACACATTTGTCTCCATTCGAGATATGATTTAATGATTGATAATCTGCAGACATGAGTACCCTGCTTGTGGTTTATTTGGTGGTGCTCTGCTGCAGTACTTCACGTTGCTTTGCGCTCATGATGAAGCCCTAGACCCAAAACACGCACAACATGTCGGCGCGTGGAAACATGGCGCCCGCGGGTGAGCGCAAATTCAGGTCAGTAACAGCGTGTACAGTAACCCAGTGTAAGGGAGTCAGGTGATATGTTGCTGTGTGTGTTTTGTGTGTGCACGTGTAGAGATAGCTACTATCATGACTGGGGGGGGGGGGCTTGCTCAGTGGGCCAACCCCCCCCGCTAACCCGGAAGGGTTGGCGGTTCGATCCCCCCCCCAGCTCCCGACGGCACCAACATGTCGAAACCCGCGGTATGAACGCCAAATGCACCGATGAATGAACGAAACGCTTTGGACACAATAAAAGCATCCGCTGAATGTCCTGAAATGTAAATGTCAACGACTACAACAGTACTGTATCATATCCACAACACCAGAGAAAAAAAAAAATAAATAAAAGTGACATAACGTGCCGGACCCGAACGCCCCGGCGCTGAAGATGGCGGCGGGTGGCGGGTGGCGAGGGGAGGCGGCGGCGATGGGTACCGGCGGCAGTACCCCGGTGTGTGTCCTCCTTTGGCTCACAACAAAGCGCCTTAGCGAGAGCAACGCCCGCCGCAAACCTTTGAGGTTGGATTGAAGGAACGCGAGGGGGGGGGGGGGGGGGGGGTAAAAAAAAAGAAGAAGAAAAAGAAAATGTCACCAATTCCATCTGTGAAGAAGATTTTAGATCGAGAGTCTGACAATGAACATACATCAAAGGGGAACCGCAGACCCCACAGTCTTCAAACGGGCAGGGGCGGGGTGTGTGCGCGCGTGTGTGTGTGTGCTTGTGTGTGTGTGTGTGTGTGTCGGGGGGTGGGGGTGGGGTGACTGTGAGCAGCAGCAGCAGCAGCACATTCAGGGTTATTAAATAGATGAATATTGACAGGGTTTTCCTATCTGAGGTGAAGCGCAGCTCGGCGCACCGTATATCTACCCCCGCCCCCACCCCCCCCCCCCCCCCCCCCCCCCCCCCAGCGCGCACATCCGACGGTGGGGCCAGAGAGATCGCCGGCCCGGGCCCCCGCCGCGCTCCGCTCGCCGGCGGCCATGTTCACGGCAGCGGCTCTAATTGACGGGCAGAAGCATGCAGCTCTCGCTCTCTCAGTGCCTTCACCCTTCTCCGCTCTCCGTACCCCCCAGCCCACCCTCCACCCTCCACCCCCCACCCCCCCACCCCGCTGCTGTAACTTTGCCCACCGGACCGAGTTGTTTTCCTTAGCCAATCAGAGGAGGGGTTTTTGTTTGCGCAACCTCGGCCGCGTCCTTGAGCGACGCTGTCGGCTCCCCTGTTCATCTCGGCCAAAACAATCCCCCCCCCCATCCCCCCCCCCCATCCCTTAAGGATTTAACTGGTGGGCAAACATGGCGCACGTGGGGTAATAGCGGGGGGCACCTTGGAGGCCTGAGTGAATATTTACCCTAAAGTCAATGAAGAAGAAGGAGGGGGGTGGGTGTGGGGTGGGTGCATATAAAACCAGCCCTGTTGGGAGGGTCAGGTTTGGGTGTTGGAAGAGGTGGGCGATAGGCTTGCGGGTGTGGGGGTGGTGGGGGGGGAGGTAATTCTCTAAACACTGGGTAGTTAAAGATGGAGACCACTATAAGTAGGAGGGACCGGAGAAGCAGATGTTTGCGCTGGATAGGCTAACAGCTCATTACGCGTGTATTTGAATGCGGCCCGAAGTGAACTCTCGTTTCTGTTAAGCTAATGGCGGTTCTTACTCTACCTGCGCTCTGTAAACAGAAAGAGAGAGAGAGAGCCGTTCCAAGGGTCTGACGCGATGTGCCACGCGATGGGGGAAATGGGCTCGCTTGGTAACTTAGCCGCATAGCAGCGGTTGTTCGAAATGTCAGCGCCATGAATAAATACATCCGAAAACAAAATGGCAGTCTCCCACGCATCAGGGCTAACGTGGTGGTGGTGGTGGTGGTGGTGGGGGGGGGAAACCTTTCAATCATCCACAAAGAAACAGTTTATATTTAGTTTCTAATTCAAATTAAAAGTTTGGTAGGGAAGTTCTCGTAAAAAGTTTTGACCTTTATTTATTACATTTTTACAAAACTTTTGTTCTGGGTTTTTTTTTAACAGCGGACAAAAGGGTTTCTGTTCCATTCTTCAAAAACGGATCAATTAAATCCATAAAGGGCCGGCGCACAATTCCCCTGCAGAGACCAAGAGGAAAGGGAAATACAAGGAAATGGCAGCAATCAACCACTGGATTGCAATGTTTGTTGTTTGTGATTTGGATGTGTGGAGAGATTTGATCAGGCAGGCTCTTCTGTCTGGTATAGCAACGCCAGTGGTAATACGTTTAG
The DNA here is from genome assembly GCA_036785325.1 of Urophycis tenuis. Lineage (NCBI taxonomy): Eukaryota > Metazoa > Chordata > Actinopteri > Gadiformes > Phycidae > Urophycis > Urophycis tenuis. The sequence goes on from JAXIVH010000015.1 coordinate 8,449,093, forward strand.
CCAAGGTAAACCTACAATAATTTAATGCACATTTGACTTAAAACGATATATATAGGGCTAGATAGGCTTTGCCTCTCCCTTGTTTTCAATCTTTGAAAAATTCCTTCCACTCTAATTCTCTCCATTTTACTTGTTCCTTTAACTTTGAACACATTTACAAGTTTAAAAAAAAAACCTTTTGATGGAGGACGAACCAATCAAATCATAAAGCTGGGTGAAACCCAAATACATATTATTTGAAACAACTTAAATACATTCACTCACTATATTTGCAAAGAAAACTAACAAATGCAATACATTCCTCCAATATATCTTAGATCTATGATACTCCTCCGGGAGGGTCCCAGAGAACTTTACAGAAGTGGGGGTTCATATTGAATCTTTTATACATGAAAACAAGATGGCTGCCGCACGTCACCGTTGCGCAGACGGCTCGACGCAGGAGCCACGGCTCCCACACGGGAGAGCCTCCCACCAGGTCTTTGCTCTCGCTACACCCAGCTCTCCAAAGCAAGAGGCTATAGGGGTGCAGGCGGGGGATGGGGTTACTTTCCATCTATCAAGCTAGGCGACTGTGCTACCCCCCGTTAGATGAACAAAGTCCCAGGCACACATTACTGTACACACTCCAAGCTCAGACTGTGCCAGGGACCCCGAAGCAAGCCTTAAAAAGAATGATCTTATTACAAGCAGGAATAATAATAAAAAAAAATCCCCAGCATGTCGACAGAGAAAAAAGATATAATGGCAGAGCGCTATGTTTTATTTATTCATTTTGCTGATGTCTATTTATAATTCAAAAGCTCCCCGTGTTAGCTTCTAAGGATGCTACAAGAGACAGCATGTTAATGCTACTTAGCAAAGGGTTGTAACGCTCCAGTGTGTTAGCATGGCGCGTTAGCAGCACAACGTGCTCCTGTTTTTTAAATATTCACACGTCTACGTGAAATTAGTAGATAAAAAAAAGAAAGTATAGGATCTTACAACCTTGTTTTTTTCATTTTTACCTTCAAAACAAGCACACGCATGCATCTATTTGAAAAACACACGCACACACGCACACACACACACACACACACGCACACACGTAAACAGACGCACACACAAACAGACACATACACACACACACACACACACACACACACACACACACATACACACACACACATGCACACACGTAAACAGACACACACACACACAAACACACACACACACACGCACACACGTAAACAGACGCACACACACACACACGCACACACAGACAAAGCCCTTTGTGCCTTCCTCCACACAAGTGCTCCTCCAGGGGCTAATCCAGAGCTCCAGAGCCCTTTAGAGGGGCAGCAAGCCGGAAAATGACCCCATGCTGTCCTCACTCGGCCCGGCCCCGCCTGCTCACGCCTGTTTCCCAGAGACTTACTAAGGGGGGGGGGTAGGGGGTGGGGGAGGGGACGATGCCCCCAGGCCTCCCTCTCACGCCACACCACCTCCCGGGGCCAAACGTTAACGCAGACTCCTCACTGTGGACAATGAGGGCCCGGAGACGTGGGAAAGAAATGTCACAGGGCTCTCTGACAGGCCAGGATCGACCTCTTGAACCGCAAGGCTGGTCCCACCGGGACGCTTTGTGTAAACACAGGCTGTCCAGGCAAGAGCCGGGCGCGCTCTTAATTAGATTCATAACCTATGGGAGGAGAGGTACACACAGGCCGCCATTTAGGAGCGCTGCTGTTCCGCATGGGCTGGGGACCATTTCACGATCACACTGAACTGAACGGCAAAATAAAAGTCCTCGTCGCAGAATAATTATTATTTATGATGTTCTGCGGTTATTTTATTAATCATGATATATATAATATAATATCAAATTATAGCATATTTTACAATATAATGATACGGTATTACATTTAATATAAGGTATTCTTTTTTACTTTTTTACTAAAACAGAAGTTTATTAAGCAGCTCATTCTAAAGATAGCCCTTATTTATTGGCCTCTATTGACGTAGTCTTCATCAACAAGTGTCGGCCACAAAGGCTTTACAAATTGTTTATTTGTTTTGTGAGTGCCCATCTCCTGGTCAATTAGCCTCTGACCTTTAAACAGAGCCCACCCCCCCCCCGCTTTGCCCCATTTTGTGTCCACCTCCCCGGTCATAAAGGAGCGGAACGTCCAGCCGAGGGAACGGTCAGCCTTAGAGGCCTCGGTGGGGGAGAGGGTGGGCGGGCGCTACAAGTGAAAAGGGTGGGCGGTCTGTCCACTACAGGCACGGTCGGGGAGGGGACACAAAGGGGTGGGGGGGTGGTGGCGGGGTTATAGGGCCCCACAGGGCGTTTAACTAGTTTGTGATGGACACTACCAGACAGCACACTTGACCCCCCCCGGACTTAAAGCTGAAGGGGTGCAGATTCTGGGGGAACGTCACGTCATCCGGCTCACCCGCGGTAAAGACGACGAAGGTTTGAATTGTCTTCTTGACGAGAGACTAGAGAGAGACCAGCTTCAGGTCGCTTACAGGATCTGGGGGATATCTTAATTGACGGATGGTTTGATGAATGTATCAATTTCCCCTCGACTGTGACCTCATTCATCGAGACATACACATGTTTACCTACCCCGGCGTTTGACGTTCATCTTGTGCAATGATGTGGTGAGATGAGTGTCATGGTCGTACCCTCACCATGAGCACCGCTCTCCCAGGGGCTACCGATACAACCTACAGGACACAACGCACGGCGCCTCATCGCTGTGGGGTTCACGGGTCACGCAATTATAGTGTCGCACAGTGTGGCAGTTGGCCATCCCCCGGTCACCAAACAATTGAACCTAATCTGTTTGCTTAACGCCCGTGACAGGGTCCTATTGTTGACCTCATCTGGACAAGAGCACATATGTGCCGGTCAGACCACGGCGGTGGCCAGGGGTCAAAGGGCCGCAAAGGGCCTCTCCCCTTCCCCCGCCGGTCCCAGGAGGCCCGTTCTGATGGACTCCGGGGCCGGCGGACGGACATCATTACAGGGGGGGCCGAGAGCCAGGGTCAGCGGGATGCTGGCCTGACCGTCGGCGTACCGGCTCTGGAACGCACACGCACACACACACACACACACACCGCACCGCACACCGCTGCGACAGGACGGCGGTCGTCGCCACACTGGTCCATGCACTCAGGAAGGGTTTCTAACAACAAGCGTGGGGTCCCAGGTGAAAGCAGGATTTAAGAACCAGCGCTCACAGGGCCAAGGTCAATGTTGCAACAGCTTTCACGTGACCTTGATGTTTTAAAAACGCTGTGGGCAAATCCGTATGAATAGAGTATTAATAATGTTCGGTGAGGTACAGGCCTAATGGCTGCTCCTTGCGACTCACAAAAAAAAAAAAAAAAAAAAAATCCACTCACAAAACCCCACGTCATCAAGCACATTATGTAAAGGGGGCTGTAAATATGCATGGGAAGCGATTATGGATGCAGAAGTGGAGGTTAAGAACGATAATTACCCCTGTAGAAGGCCCTTTAGAGGGAAGGAAGTTGTAGTAGCAGAGTGGCAGGTATATTCCAGTGTTGATATCAGGGTCAACCAGTCTGTATGGAAACATGGAGGCCAGGGGTACATTTCCCGACCACGAGCTACATTTAACATGACCACACCGCAACGCATGTATGTTCTGCCACGTCAATTTTTGATGTCGAAAAAAAAAATATATATATTTCTTGAGCATGAAGCCCATTCGTTTGTGTTTGCCTGTTTTAAACCAAAACGTTAACACAACTTGCACACGTTTACATCAGTCAATCAATCAAGTCTCTCTCCAGTCATTCTCCCTCTCTCTTCCTCTCCCACGGGTAAACCTCTGTCTGTTTCCTCAGCCCGACCTGTTTTCATTGCCGTTGTCAATCACCACGTCTTCATCCTCCTCCTCACTGTGTATCAGTGGGCCATTGAGACCATGCCTGGCTGCGCTCGGTCCCCTTGCCTCCACACACTCATAAATCTCCACGCCGCGGAGGTTTAAAAGAACATAACGTGGGGATCGCTCTCACAAACAATGCCCTTCAGCCACTGATGGGAGCCAAACATGAACGCCGTGGGTCAGTGCACGCTTTAACAAGGCTGGTGACGGTTCACCACTGGTTTGCGCATTACCCTTTGTAATACGCAAGACATACCAGTGATGTGGTTCTATACTACGATCCACTATTCTACAAATACTACTACCAACTGTTATCTTGAATCTTACAACAATCATTCCTTTTACTTTTACGTTCGGTACTTGTATTTTTATTTAAGATTCCGGTGATCAAGTTTATACTTTTTTTTATTTTTATTATTTAATCTTTAAAATAGCAAAGACGTGTGGCCAAAGTCTTACATTTAGTTTTCTCCACAATAGGTCTATTTGCCAATTCGATTTGACAACTGCTGCGATGCCGTCATTCACTCAGCGAGGTCAGGGGTTAAATGAGTGAGATCAGAGAGTCCAGGACCTCTGTCCTGGGACCACTCAGATCAATGAATGGCGGTTAAACATGCGTGCGTAACAGGGTATTGATTGGTGGAGAGACATATGTCAGACGGGTGGATTGGTTGTCAGCCCCGCTCAGGCACATCTTTGCCAACGAGCGTTACTAAAATCAGAATACAAAATGATCCTCGACTGGTTTGTTGATCAGGCAGAGATTCTTCCGTTGACTCGGGGGCGTTAACACGTACAAGAAATACAAAGAACACCTTAGAAGTGTAAGGAAACGTTGACTTAATATAAGGCGTTAATACTATTGAAATTATACTTCATGATTATGATTCTACTTTTCTTTTGTACAGGATCTCGTTTTTTTTCTTCATCCGTGTCTTCACACCTTTGCAGCTGTTTTGTGTGCAAAAAGAAAATCTCTCCACTCTTCAAAACCGCTCGGATCGGAAAAAAAAACCATAAACTACAGGGTCTCACCAGCCAAACATGCCTCAGGTAGGATTATAATCACTCTCGCTCTCCGGCCTCCTCGCTCCCTGTTTCACAGGACGGCCTGCTGCACACACCCACCAACCTGGGCCCTTCAACAAAAAAAAAAAAAAAAACCCAGACAGAACAGAAAGGACAACAAGGGCTATAGATGCAAAGGGAGGGAAGGGAGGGAAGGGGGGGAGGCGTACGAGGAGGGGGGGTGGGGGGGGGGGGGGGGGGGGGAGAAAAAAAAAAAAAAGAGTCAAGGGGGGAAAAAGAGAAAAGCACTTTTGTGCTTTTCAAATGGATGGGAAATGATTCGCCGGGATTTGCTGACAATTATACGGTGGGGTTTTAATCAATTCTGCCCATTCACGGCGTGGAGAGGGCTGATCCCCCCCCGCCCTCCCCCCCGGGCCCCCCCTCCGGCACAAAGGAGCCGGGCCCGCGGGAGGGCGGTACCTGAGAAAGCCCCGTCCTGGTGTAAGTAGCACGGGGCATCACTCCCCTCCTCGCGCATTGCTGCGGAGCATATGGCCCCTCTCTGAACTTATTAGCTTGCGGATTAAGGCCAATCGTAACGACCCGAGGGCCAGCGGCCTCTCCCCCATACCCACCCCCCCCCCCCCCCCCCCCCCCCCCCCCTACCCCCTACCACCACACACCTCACCCTTCTCTGTACTTACCCGGCCCAACCTTCCTCACACACACACACACACACACACACACACACAGACACACATACACACCGGGAAACGCGGGGGGGGTTGACTGACAAGGGGTATTGTGGTCGGGCGCCGCGATGGCCCCGCCCCTCACTTACCCTGTCACATAGTTAAGTTTGATGGGGTTATTAAGCGGCCTGACCGCCGGACCCCGTGAGTCACGCAACACGCTGTAGTGTCACGAGTGAACGCCGTCGTCATCGCCGCCGCCGCCGCCGTGGTGCTCGTGGTGGTCGTGGCTTCTGCTTAGCACAGCAGAGCGCACGTCGCCCCCCCCCCGATTTTCGAACGCATCTAAATCAGGATATTTCAAAAATCCTCCCTCATCGCCGCGCCGGTATGGTAATGCTACCTTGGTTAGCTGCTGTGCCGTGGAGTGGATTAAAAGCACCTGAATGCGATCATACAGATTAGACCTGTACATACGAAGTCTGATTAGCATCTCATTGCCGCTCGACATGCGAGCCCCGCATGAGAGCAGACACACTGGGACCCAAACCTCCGTCGGCCGCGGGTTGATTATAGGTCTATTATTCATCACAGTACTTAGTGGTGGTCTGAGAGCAGGAATTAAGAGCTTGATGGCTACTGTGAAGGGACCTGGTGTTGAAATACGAGGGTGTTAGCGGCACTCAACGGGGGCCTTGGGTCTACGGGAGGCGAGACCGAGGGAGGGGTTGGCGGACTATAGCTTTCTGGCCTTCCTGTGCATTCATGGAGAGAGAGAGAGAGAGAGAGATTTGACAAGGGTGTGGAGGTGGGGGGGGGAGCCTTCCATTAAAGCCCTCATTTGATCTAGAAAACGTGGCAGGTGATCCCGGAGCCTCTTTGTGTCGTCGGGCCATGGGGGTCCGCCGACCCCCGCCCGATGGGGGGGGGGCTGTACCTGGCGCCCGCCAGGGCCCGCCTCATTCATGAGGCGGGGGAAAGAGGGGCTAATACAGCCCGAAGGGGGTATCCATGGCGTCGGTGGCGCCTCACCTGGCCCCGGGGGGGGGGGAGGAGGAGAGAGGTGGCGGCGAGGTCATCCCCCGAGCGCAGCGCACACCGCCGAAGGATTCTCCACACCTGCTTAGCTAATCCCCTCACACACACACACACACACACACACACACACACCGCGGAGGAGCTGGAGGGCACCCAAGGTCAAGGAAGGGAGCGGAGAGAGGGCCATCCTTCTGGTTCTCTAAGACAGGATTAGAGTCACAGCAGGGGGTGGGGGGGGGGGGGGGTCGGGGGTGGTGGTGGTGGTGGTTGGGGGGGGGCGGGGGGGGAGGGGGGGGTGGTTTCTCTTAAGGGGCCCTGGATCCCACACAAAGAAGACACCACGGAGGACATATCAGAGAGAACCAGATGAAGACGGGCCGGGCGTCGTTCCCGTGTCTCCTGGGCATGGGACCCGTGCGTGGGACCCCGTGACCCGATTCATACCCATACCCCTCAGCGTCATCCCGGGCCCCCCCAGGGGGGTCCGGTGGTCACAGTGGCGGTCACAGCGGCGCC
>JAXIVH010000015.1:8461501-8504902 GCA_036785325.1 Urophycis tenuis
TTTTTTTGCTGCTGTTAGGCGTTTGTGAATATCTGAAATTAAATCTTGAAATCAAAAGTTTACGATAAATAAAAGTTTTTTTTTCCTCCATTGCCTTTTTTACCGAAATATGTCTAATTATCAACGGCGTCATGCCCGCTTGTTTCCCTGCAGCACAACGCAACGTGAAGAAGAAGAAAAACACCACCCGCCACTTACTGCGGCGTCACACGAAGAAAAAAAGTAGAAGAAAGGGGTTTTTTTTTTTGTTGTCAAATTGACAAGACAAGCACACATGCACACATTATGACACGCACGGGCACTACCCATGCCCCCGTGAGCGCGCGCGCGCGCACACACACACACACACACACACACACACACACACACACACACACACACACACACGGGCGTACATACAGTAAACGTTGCATTGGTCTCATCAATAATGCATCGGCGCTTCATGTTTATGCAAGTTACAGGGCAAGACGAAGCGATGGATAACGAAGCCCCTAACAACATGCAGCGACCCAGCGGTATCACAGAAATCACAGTAAAAAAAAAAAAATCGTATAGCCAACGTAAAAAATATTTTACGATTTACGGAAAGAGATTACGATAAAAGTCTTCGGCACGTACCTGTAATATCATTATTTCTTTGGCGCGGGTGTAATGCAGGCTCGAGTTTCATGATAACACCGCACTAAGGAAATAAAACTGTAGCTGTGGTGATATGCAAATTAACAGCTCCCACCAAATACACGGGCATTTATTATTCATAAATTACTCATGTTTATGCAAATTAGGGCATACGGAAAACCTGGCGGGGATGGGATGCTCTGTCTAAACATACAGTGTGATTCAATTCCTGTTAGTTTATTCAATCCAACAGCAAAAGGTCTAGTCTTTTTTTTTGCAGACTAAGCAGTTGACTAAAGTAGAGCTTGCCTAAAATAATAGGGTCTTTTATTTTTTTTATTTTTTGTAGAGTGGAACTGTTAAACAAAAGGAAGACGTTAGAAAACTTGTTTAATCTTTGGATTTGAAAAGGGGATGTCTTGACAGGCTTACAGAAGGCCCACAAGGCATGATTTTATTTTTTGAAGTCACATCTTTAGTGTTGGGCTATGGGAGTATCAAAGGCTGTAAAGGCTGGTATCCTCCATCCTAAATAATCAATAAATAGGTATGTTTATACATTTTATTGATTTAGCTTGTTTTTCTTATGTCTTTAGGCCTAGGCCTTAAAAATGCTTCTATAATGCCATAGCCCTACCTATGAATCTTGGTGATATGAAACAACAACACAATAATCTAATCTATGTAGGCTACTGATTTATTGATTTATTCAATAATAATAAAACAAATATGAATGTCCTCCGTACATGCACGATTTAACAGCAAACAACACTGTAACATTGTGGGCCAGCGAATCACAAACATCTTAGGCCTAACTGTTATCAAGCCTAACTATAAAAAAAAACAACGAGAAGAACGACAACACGTGTGAGAGGCAGCTTTGTCTGTGTATTGTGTTGAATCTTTAAACGAGTGCTTTATGCTGCTTGAGTAGGCTCCTATGCATGTAGGCTAATGCGATCCGTGCGTCCTTGAAAATGGCATAGCCTACTCATGAAAGTAACATTTCAATATAAAAAATGTAGTCGAATAATACTATATCGTATAAGCTATACTATTGCAATATGTGGCAACATTTAGACATTTCTGATTTCTGATCGCCGAGTGCAACAATAATTTCGTAGTGAATTGAATTTATTTTGCGCGCTCTCCATCAGAGACTACGGTAAATACCAACGTCATAACCAAGCGACACGCGGCATGTGATGACTTATTTGTGACGCTGTCGTGTTTTCCTGCTATTATCAATTTATAATCACGCAAACGTTCTTCTTGTACCAGTCCACAACATCACTACTTTGCTTCTCTCGATAGGCCTACTGTACGTGCTGTATGCGAGTTAAAGAACGATAGTTGTCCTGTCAGATTAAGCGATTCTTTCAAACTAGATGTCTGCAAGTGGAGTCAGCAGTTAGTTTTGTTAGTCAGTTTGTTCCTAAACTTTTCAGGTACCCAGTATGTATCATAATAGCTCACACAGAAAGTTTTGGATATTTACCAATGAAGACGCCGTGGAGCTGTTAAGATGCGAGGCCAACCAGAAATTCCATAACAAGATGTTGGCGAGTGGGAAGGTAAGCAACGCTGCAGACAACATGCACACGATTATTTACGAAACATCTGCAAACGATTGTGACAATCACGGCAAGATGTGTGTTTTTATTTGAAGCCAGGGGTTAAGGAGTCCATGTTTTTGGAGCGACACGAGGAGCAGGTGTTGTTCAGACACTATGAGAAGAGACTTCTAGACTTTTGCAATGCGTTCAAGCCTGCGATGCCAAAGTCTGTGGTGGTATGTTCCTTGTCGTAATTGATTCGTCATTATGATATAGAAACGATTGTTGTTACAGCACATTCATTATTATGTTGTCGGTACTATGTATTTAGACACTGAAAATGATGAGACGTTGCGCATTTCCCCCCCTACAGGGCACAGCCATCATGTTCTTCAGAAGATTCTACCTCAACAACTCTCTCATGGAGTACCACCCCAGGATTATCATGTGAGTTGGGATTATTAGATGGTAAACTAGCCCTTTAAACACCAAATGTTCCTGGCCACTTATACATTGTTTACATTTGATACATTTGGTTAACTGTAGTGGCCCATCTTGTCCTCTGGGAAATGGTATGGTGACCTGTTTGAAATGGTTTATATGCATGTCGTCGTTCACATCAACCTTAATCTGCCTAGTTACAGTAGCAGACATCAAGTAGCAGCCGATTGTAATTGATTTATTTCTCTCTCTCTCTCTCTCAGGCTGACCTGTGCTTACCTGTCCTGCAAGGTGGATGAGTTCAACGTGTCCAGCACCCAGTTCGTAGCCAACCTGCTGCAGGAGACCCCCGCCGGGCAGGAGAGGGTGCTGGAACAAATCCTGGAGTTCGAGCTCCTGCTCATCCAGCAGCTCAACTTCCACCTGGTGGTCCACACTCCCTACAGACCGATGGAGGGTCTGCTGATAGACATCAAGGTGGGTTGTGGCGTCTTGGGAGAGGCTTGTTCTATATCTGTCGTTTCTTATGATAGGCTGCTCTCCCATCAGTTAAAACATCTTTGTCAAGTCTCAAGCCATGGCCTGCGTTTTATCATTAGACTGGTCAGAGACACTAGTATTAGTACTAATATATTGCAAAGATAAGTGCTATACAATACATGTTCAGAGTTCACTTGAACCCTGCATAACATCCATCCTCAACCCCCCCCCCCCCCCCAAAAAAAAAGAAAAGAAAAGAACCCTACCCTCATGCTCTTGTATGTTGTACGTCTTTGGTACTTCATAATTGCTCTTTGTAACTTTCTGCACTCAGCCAGAGATCTTGTATACTAGCAATTGGTTAACCTAGCAATTGAAGTGCTTGAAAATTGTTCTGGCGACTTTCTTACTGTATTAACAGCAATGACGTGTTTCACCTTCTGCTGACAAATATACTTTATATAAGTCGCTTTGAATAAAAGTGTCTTCTAAATGCTCTAAATATAAATGTAATGTAATACAATATATATATATATATATATATATATATATATAGGACAGTAATATCACAGTGCAGTGTTATCTTCGGCGAGGCAATTGATCTCAATGTATTCATGTTGTGGTCGACATTCTCCACCCGTCAAGCCTACTTCCGTCCTACAGGTTAAGGTATGTTACATGACTTCCTCAGTGGCTAACATGCACATGACCCCCCCCCCCCCTTCTGTGGTCAGACCCGGTACCCCCCGCTGGAGAACCCCGAGTCGCTGAGGAAAAGTGCCGACGACTTCCTGACCAGAGCCACCACCACGGACGCGGGGCTGCTGTTCTCCCCGTCGCAGATCGCCCTGGCGGCCGTGCTGAGCAGCGCCTCCCGGGCCGGCCTCAACATGGAGAGGTGGGTCAGCCGCCCCCCCCCCCCCCCCCCCCCCCCACCCACGGCTCCACAGACCCACGCACCGCGCTTTTAGACGTACCTGTTCAGGGGCGGTCCACCTTGTGACGTTGTGATGGATTGGTTTAATTTGTCAAACTCTCACCCATCAGTCTTGTCTTTCAGCAATTGTTTGTTTACATATTTGATGTTTTTTTAAATGGGGCAATTTATGACTATTGAATATTACCATTATCCACCCACGTATGCTGTTAATTTACAACGTTGCGCCATTTGTCCATTTCAACCAGGTATGAAACAAAGGAGATAACGAGCTGTGTTCTATTTTCTCCCCCAGCTACCTGACAGAGTGCATGGGGATGAAAGACAACAAAGAGACTCTCCTAAAAACTGTATGATTCAATGAGACGTGAGTCAACTCCAGACACAACCTGCCACCACAAGATGGCACTAGCGTGCAGTTGTTATTTTTTTATCCCATGTGATTGGGGTCGTTTTTTTGTTTTTACCTGGAACATGAAAACAAATCAAACCTGTCTCGTACTAATCCAGGAATGAAGAAGCTCATCAAGGAGTATGAACTCCCCAAGCCAGAAGAGGTGAACGCTTACAAAGAGAAGCTGGAGAGGGTCCACGCCGAGTTCAGCACCACAAGCAAGTAAGTGGACGCCACTTACAGAGATCAAGGCTCACAAAGCCAATGACCGTGACGGAGCGGTGCGCGTTGAGCAGCATTTCGTCAGCGCTTTGAGCTCAGATCATCACAACGGCCCCATCCACTTCACATGCGTCGACCCGGTTAAAGCACAACACATACACACTGACGTAAGTACTAACGCTTTTTTTTTCTTTTATTCAGCCCAGGTTGTATCTAAGATGCAAAAAGATTGAGGTTCGGTATCAGGTAGAAAAATAAAAAAAGGAACACATCATTGGCTAATATGAAATACAATAAGGAAATAACACCAGCACTTTCGCACGCCCCCTCCCCCCCTACCCACCCCAAGACCACGCTGCTTATCCTCGGGTGCTGAGGAGGAGGAGGAGGAGGAGGAGACCCCCGCAGCCCCCCAGGGTCCTCTCTCTCTCTCTCTCTCCTGACAGCCGGCGCAGGTCCTGTGGTAGCGCGAGTGCGTCGTCATCATCGGTAAACAGTTTGGTAAACTCTGGAGTTCTGGCAGGCACAGATTTGAAGGGAGGACTCGCTGTGAGGGATGGATCCCCGGTGGCAGTCATTAACAGTTGTACACAGTCACGGGTTCGACGCATGAAGGTGTGTGTGTGTGTGGGGGGGGGGGGGAGGGGAGGGACAGAGGAAATTCTGCAGGCAAAAAACTAGGCCACGTTCAACCATATGGTTATTTTTCGAGGAACGTGAACAGGAGGAATAGCAGGTGTGGCTGTAAAACGCATGAAAGCAGGTCGTTTGTTGGTTTGTTTGTTTTTTCGTTCCCCGGTCTTTAAAAAGGAAGCTTTTAGTGAAGTTTCTAAAGAGCAGCATATATGTAGGCCCATACACTTTTAACAATTCTTCATCTATGGTTATTAATCACATGCACAGGACAGGTTAGATATCCTCTACACACATCGGTTAGAACGTCATACACTTTTTGCTATTGTTCAGACTCCCGTTTCGGCTATCTTAACACAACCCCCCCCCCCCCCCCCCTCCCCACCCAGCACAAGCCCGCGTGGATGACACTAACAAGCCGAAAGCGGCGCACGAAAAAAAACAAACACAAGGCCGCAGTGTAGTGCGGCGGGAGGGGGGGGGGGGGGGGGGGGGAATGGCGGCGTGGCACGGGTGGAGGGGGGGGGAGAAACCCCTGTTTTTGAAGGAAGAGCATGTGTGGTGACGTCAAGTGGAGGAGGGGTCAGGGGTTGCTGTGCAGAAGGAGTTAAGGCTCGTTGTTTTAGTCACAGAGAGAGAGAGAGAGACAGAGAGACAGAGAGAGAGAGGTTCTAAGTTAGGATTCCCTGATGACGGCAGACAGTGCTACTTTTAATGCTTTGGATCGCCTCTCCGTCCAGACTTGCGTCCGCCCCCCCCCCGCCGAAAAAGTGTTTTGTTCAGGGAAAGGAATACAAAAAGAAAGGAGTCCCCCGGAGCCATTGCTCTCCGGACCGCCTTGCATACTTTGTACCTTTAGTGTGGCGCTGCTCGGTTTAAGTTCTAGAGTAGCGACGCTGTGTCCACGCAGCAGACAGCAGAATAAAGAAGCGTGAGAAACCAACCCCCCCCCCCCCAGAAAAAATACTGTTCAGGAGAGCGTCTGCCGGTGGCCTCCGCAGTCGACGAATCAAAATGCATCTCAGGTCCGTCTTCAGAGATCCACCTCTCCCTTTCAGAAGCCCCACCGTGGTCCCCACCCCCCACCCCCCACCCCCACCCCGCGGTCCCCCCCACTCCCCGTGAAACATGACAGTGTCTGAAGTAAACTTGGCTTGGACAGGCTTTGGAAGGTTTTTCAAAAAAAGTTTGCAGCAGTGTCATCTCCAGAGAAAGTGAGTTCCTGCAGCTGTGTTGCATTTAAAAAAAAAAACTGCCGAGGTCGGCTTTGCACATGGCTACGCGTCTACATGCTTAGCAAAAAACAACAACAAAAAAAACGTATTCGGTTTAGGGTCTTCTGTCCCACCACTCCGAACGAGAACGCGCAGCTGACTAGCCAGTCGTTTTGGACCGTTGTCTTTTTCTCTCTCTCACTCTGGTGGCACTGGCTAATTCACATTACCTGGATTGCAGCAGCCAGTGACATAATGGTACACTCCGTCCTGCAAGATAGTAAGTGGACATGGTTTGAGAAGCACTTGCAGAGCTATTTCAATTGAACGGTATAATATTGCAATGAATGATGGCCATTCTTGAACATAAGGACTACAAATACAACTACAAAACGATAGATTTGAAGAAAGTGTCTAATGGAACTACAACTACCATGATATGTTCATGAGGACGTAGGACTAGGGAGACTAGGACGTAGACGGGGACATACTGTACCACAAGTGACCACATGACAATGGACTTGGAGGTATGGTGGAGGGGGGGAGGATGGGTGATGCAAGGAGACGGTAGATGTCTGTTTAGAGTTCACTTGAAAAAACGACAGCTTGCCAAGACCACCTTGAGTCACAGCCTTCACTGAGCACAGTGCAAAATGTTATTTTATGTTGCGATAACCGGTTACAGTAACGGTTACCCGTCTCTCGCCTTCTCTGTACTGTGCAGCAAGAGAAAACGAGGATACGAGGAGGATGGCCATGTTGCAAAAGAGCCGCGTATGGCAGAGGAAGAGGTAAGAAACATGTGGGCTTAACATTACACCGTTACACCCTAACATTACAACACAGGATTTTGCCCTGGCAGTAATACTTAATTAATGTAGAATATGTGACTATACGCCTATGAGGGAACGCCAATTGTAACAAGCCTTTACTTTACTTTAAGGAATGGACCGATGAGGACTTGGTATGAGGCGGCTCCTGCTGTGATTTTGAAGCCAAACTGATGTGTAATTTAAGTGACCAAGTGAGGATGACATGTCATAGTTAAGGACTGACGAGATCCGTTTGCCGTTATGTGAATCGGAAAATGTGTCACAAAAAATATACATCTAGTAATGCCATACCCCTCCCAGTTTCTCCTCTTGAGTTTTGTAAAATAATAAAAATATTTTTCTACACGTCTTTATTAGTGTCTTATATTCTCTGTGCACACATTTCGCCATTTGTTTCTGGGGACAATGACACCGTTGTATACTTTAACAAAAACAAGTTTAATAAGTGCATGCAGGTCTGATACAATCTGTATTTAGTTACTGCTGTAAACGCGTCCATTAGCTTGCTTTCTGATTGTCTTGTTTCAAGGGAGACTGAGCCAACCAATCAGAAAAAGGAACATTTTTTCGAAAAAAAAACAAAAGGAAATTAACTCATCTCATTTATATACTCATGATTCCAGCAAGAGAATTTATTCTTAATATAAAATAACCACTTTCTGAAAGATTTCTCCAAATCAAAAAAAAAACAACAAAAAACAAACAAAAGGCAAAGAGAGAACAAAAAGGACAAAGGCTAGCTTCAGCACTTGAGCAGATACTGTCACAACAGACACATAAATTGGTCACTAATTACAGTATAAAAAGCATAATTGCTCATAATCCAGTTATAAGTAAAGAGGAGAAGTAGCTTCTTAGCGTCAGTCAACTATCCCTCACCGGGGAGGGGGGCGGAGGGGAGAGCGAGGGGGGGGGGGGGGGGCACTTTGGCAACCTGCGCTATCGAAACAAAACACTGTGTGGGGTACAACAGACGCTCGCTCTCTATCAGTCCTAACCGTTGGCCCTTGTAGTGTGATGGGGAATGACGCGTACCCCCCCCCCCCCCCTCCCCCCCTCGCGTCATCGAACCACAGAACGCAGCTCGCTGGGAAGGGAAACCAGCCGAAACGCACAAAGCGCCCTGCCTGTGTGCACACGGCGCTCAGGCGTCTTTAAGTTGTTTTGTTTACTGCTACTGTGGTGGCGTGGTCGTGTTTTGGCCGCTGTTGTTGTTGTTGTTGTTGTCGTTCTTGCATAGCTCTGATTTGAAGGACATGGGGATGGGGGACGAGATGGCGGGGCGGCTGAGGATGGGCGGTGGCTATCACAGGAGGAGATGATGGGGAGGAGGGGAGGGTGGTGGAGGAGGAGGAGGAGGAGGAGGTTGCCATGGTGATGAAGGGTAGAACATGCTTGGCCCCCCCCCACCACACACACACACACACTCCATGTGCTGCCCTTTGGAAGGGGAGAGTCGGAGGTTTGGCGAAGGATGGATGGAGGCGGCGAGGAGGAGGAGGAGGAGGGCAGTACTACCTGGTGCTATTGGACATGGCATAGTGATCCTGCTTCTGCTGGAGGAGCTCTGTGATGGCCAGCAGCTTTTTCAACACGTGCTGCGGGGGGGGGGGGGGGGAGAAAGACAAAGGGGGCGGAGTTAAACAGACAGGTTCAGACGCAGTGCGTTGCAGATCAATAGCGCGTGCACTCTGGCCAACGGACCGACAGCTGCGGCACGGGCCGGAGATTCTGGCTAGAGCGGGACTTTGCCAAACAGCGCACGTTAAAAGACGAGCAGAACATATAAAACAGTCGAGCCGAATTCGAGCTCATCGACGAACACAGGAGCAATGCCACCACCTGACGTTTCAAGATAAGATAAGATAAGATATTCCTTTATTAATCCCCCTTAGGAGAAATACACATTGACCAGCAGTACAAGGGGATAGAGGAGTGCGATTAAAAAAAAACCTGACTATAGACAATAAACAATAAATAGATTTACCTAAATAAGATCAAATTATATGCGAGCTCTTAAAAATCAGATCAGATGAAAAAATGAAAACCTATATACATACATAGTAGTCATCATTGAGATGGACAGTGCAGTGAGTGCAATTGGTAGATGAGGGGGGCGGGACGGTAAATAAGATACCATTGAATACCAAAGAAAAGACGGCGAGAGGTGAGGGGAAAGAGAGAAACTCATCATTTTAGGACCCATGAACAACAACAACGACACGTGGGGGTGGGGTAACGCGAGGGCCCCCGGGGGGGGGGGGGGGGGGTCTGACCTGCTGAGCTCCCCGCTGGTTGCTCCGGATGCGCAGCTCAGCTGAATGCGCGGCACAGAGCTCGTGCAGCGCCGCCAGGTCCCGGGACAGGTCCGTCCTAAAGTGCTCTGTCGTCTCGGGGAGCTCCGGAACGTTCTGCGGCACAGATTATTGACCGGGCTTATATTGATCGTCTGTAGTCCGTGGCGTGGCGGGGGGGGGGGGGGGGGGGGGGGGGGCAACGGGATGAGACGGCAAGGCGAACGAAATGAAATGAAGTGAAAATCACTCACCCCCAACTCATCCAAAAACATGATCATCCTGTGTTTGTTGTTTTTGATGAAAGGGTTAACTCCCTCCATGTAGGGCTCCTGAGGCAGAAGAATTCATCACACCGGGGTTAACTGCTGTCACAGCGCCCACTGCCCATCCCCTCAAAAGGTTTGCCAGCTGCCCTATAAGCGGTGATCCACAAGAGATCCCGACAGCGCCATAAACTGGCTCAGGGTATGATGGGACGCTTTGAAAACAAATCAAAAGGGGTCTGGCTCCGCGGTGGTGGTCTCTATCTACCTTGGCACCGAACTCCACCAGGTTGGCCAGGTTCTGGACCGACTTGGCCACCAGCGTCAGCGTCCTGCCGGCTGTTGAAGACGGAGGGTCTGCGGCGCAAAAAAAAACAAGCAACACACACAAGCCTGGCGTCACAGGCCCGGTCCGACCCGCACACAGCTGTGTCTGTGCGGGGGGTCCGCTAGACACGTGTGTGGCTACGGATGGGAGAGGGCTATACATCCTTGTGTGCGTGTGCGTGTGGGTGTGTGTATGTGTGTGTGTGTGTGTGTTAGAGGATGGATACCCGACCCGAGCCCGATGGGCCGGGTTCGGACAAATATTTAGAAATTACGCTCGGGTTCGGGTCGGGCTCGGTCACGTCTGCGTGATGTGAAATTTTTCCATTTACCTGTGCGTTCACGCATAAGCGCATGTTGCACTCATCTGTTTGTTGACATAAAAAGCTTGACGCCGGTCTCGGGTCGGGTTCGATTACTGTTCTGTCAGATGCGGGCCGGGCATGGACAGAAAATTCCGGCCCTATCTGCACTCGTGTGTGTGTGTGTGTGTGTGTGTGTGTGTGTGTGTGTGTGTGTGTGCGTGTGCGTGTGCGTGTGCGTGTGCGCTCACCAGCGATGATGTTAAACATCCTGGGGGTTGAGGATAGCGGGGCAGATCAGCCGCAGGAATACAAAGCCACTGCAGGGGGGAGCATAAGGAAGGATAAGCTTCAACTGAGCCAGCACTTTTAATGTTATCCTACAGAATACAGAATCACAGACGACAAACCGTCTCCTATTGGCAATCGATAGGGAGTGCGAGGCCCGACGCGGGTTCTGTTTTCACTCCGGGGCGGTAATTGTGCAGCGTGTGTGTATTCACCTGACCACCCGGGTCCTCATGGTGGTGTTGGCCGGCCACTTCTGCTGCACCGACTGCTGCAGGCAGCCGTAGATGTACCGCAGCGTCCTGACGAACCACGGGGGCGAGAGAAAACAGCAGCATGTCAGGACGAGGCCAATTTCACGACGACCCTCTTAAAACCAATCAACGAGCCACTCCAATGTCACTCCGGCTGTGTTTGTCAAGAGCAAAAAAATAATTACTCGTTTGTAATTATGAGGCATTACGAGACGCAGTGCTACCACCAGTGAAACCCGACGCGTGTAAACAGTTTGGGACTGCATCTGCGTCGCCCCGATGGGCTGTGTTCGCATTAAGGATATCCATGTAAACACACTGAGCTGCTCCAGGGGGATGCGGGGCCAAGGACATAACGCGAGAGCTGCTGATGTGGCCGCGTGTCAGCGCCGGCTTCACGTGAACAAACATAAAGACAACAGCCGTCCGCGGAGAGCCACGGCGCTTACGGGGGCAGGATCTCGGTGGCCATGAAGATCTTCTCCACCAGCTCGGACAGGATGTTGAGGAGGTGGGCCAGGTTCAAGTTCACGTCGTCGTTCTTGTCCAGCTTGGAAGGGTTTAGCTGAAGGATGCAGAGGAGATGAGAGTGCGAGAGAGAGAGAGAGAGAGAGTGCGAGGAGAGAGAGGAGAGTGAGAGTGAGAGTGAGAGAGAGAGAGAGAGAGAGAGAGAGAGAGAGAGAGAGAGAGAGAGAGAGAGAGAGAGAGAGAGAACAGGTTAGTTGAGGGAAGCAAAAGGATTGTGCCACATCCCCAGTTCTTGGTGTATCGGTGTTTTTCGGAGATGAAAGTGCGGTTACAGTGAGTTAGAGAGAGAGAGAGAGAGAGAGAGAGATGCAGACACAACGCGCCCGACATCATCATCATCACAACAACCATCGAGGTGATGAAGCTCGTTGGCACAGCTAAAGCCTTTACTTCATCATCGGCCGATCAACGCAAGCGGCCCGTCCCTCGCCGTCACCGCCGTTATTTCAATTTGACAAGCGCTGCGCTGCGTCTCCAGTCGCGCTGCCGAGACCTTTCTTTATAGGCGCTAACAACAGTGACAGCACATAGCTCACATAGCCGCTGGATGCGCGTTGAAAAAAAACATGCACACCGGTTGTTGCGGTTATTATTGTTGTAGCCTGTGTGAGAGCCTGCGTGAGCCGCACACAGGTGCACTTTGAAGGTCGGCGGTGGTGGTGGTGGTGGTGGTGGTGTAGGACAAGAGCGCTCTACAATCTGTTACACGGTGCACAAACACACTCGGCTCAGCGGGGAAATGGCCTTAAACCAGCAGCAGGTGTTGTTACCTCGCAGGACTGCTTGCTCTCCATGATCTTGAGGATGGCCTCCTTGAGGGCGTGGTGGACGAACGGCGTGGCGGTGGCCTTCATGTACTGCTCCATCAGCGTGCTGGCCAGCGTGGTGGCTCTGAACAGCGTGGTGGCCTCGTCTGCATTAACAATGCATGGCGTCGGCGTGGGGAGAACAACGATCACGGTAAAGGATAGGAAGCAGACAATAAAGGAACGACACGCATCAATAATGCATGGACATAGAGGCTAAATATAACGACACATGAGGGGGGGAGCGGGATCTCATCATGTAAGCTGAAGTGAATATGAACGGCTTTTATTTCCCCTTTATGACAAGCATGTACATTGCAACAAGTAAAACAACAAAAAACAACTAGAAAATTGGATCCCGTGCGAGGAATTACTTGTGCATGGGAATGCCCGTAATCACTGAGATACATTTAGTGGAGGTGGGGATGGAACCGCCAACCCCACCGGTTGTGGAAGCCACGCTCTGCCCACTGAGATATGATGCCCAGTTGACAGCCGGGAAAGGAATTAGGGGAGTCAAAAGTAACAATGGAAAGCTAGGCCTAATGTTATCTCTATGGGAGTTTTTTTGTGTTTTTAATCGCATATAAGTATAAAGTTTACAAAAATGAAAAATACATAGCACAGCCATACAGAAGTAGACCTTTGTAATACAGTTTGAAAATACTGCATTACAAAGATATACGTAATACAGTGAATGAAATCTCAAGGTTCGGTCTTTAAGCCTCCATTAATTGCAGATATTTGGTGTGAAGAACAATAATATGAGGGAAAGCGATATCTAGATTGTGCATTCCTATGCACAATAATTAGACCACAATTGGATGCCGTAACACGCCATGTGTTAAGACTTAAGGGCCGTCGGCTGGTAATAATAATGATAATAATATTACATTTTATTTGGGGGCACCTTTCAGGACCCCTACACCTAAGTAGTGGACAGTACACTGAACATTACAGTGAATAGGCCACTTTGAACAGGTGAGTTTCGAGCTGGGACTTGAATGCATTTGAATGTCATGGTGTCAGACGAATGTCGACGGTGTGGCTGGCAGCCGGCTCTCACCCTCCATGTTGATCTCCCTGTCGTTCAGGGTCCTGAGTAGGGGGGCCTCGGCCTTCTCGTGCCGGAAGATCCGCAGCAGCAGGCTGGCCAGCAGGGTGCGGTCCTGGCCGCACACGTGGGCCAGGTCGTAAATGACGTGGAACTCTTTCTGCAGGATCATCTGCACAGAGAGGAGGGAGACACCGCACCGCGTGACCTTTCTCACACAGATGGGACGCACGGTTTGACTCTCATCGGTGACTTCCAGAGAGGAGGGGGGGGGGTCTGGGTTGAGCTGAATTCAAAGGAAAGATCCACGCTGTGACTTGGGAGACGGTAACGCGGACCCTGCGCTGACCTGGCTTCCCTGTCACGGTGACGTGTACACAAGGGGGCAGCATAGCGCTGCCTACCGAGAAACGCACGAGAACCGATGGGGTTTCAGAGAAAATGTGTTGCAAAAAGCCCATCGATATGCACGTAAATAAGTTGTTGCGAAATCAGCGGGCAACGCACCGTTGAAGAGCAGTGTGTTGCCCGCTGAAAAGCGTTTCGTTTTTTTTCCCCAGGTGAATTGCTGTCATTTAAATTCTTGTGTCCGGCTGTCGAAAAACAAAACAAAGCAAAACAAAAACAAGACGGACCGTTCCCCCCCGTTTCCCCCGCTCGCCTAATCAGCGGCTGCTTGACGCGGACCCCCACAGAGAGAGGGGGCCTCGCCAGCCTCTGGGGGAGGGAGGGGGGGGGGGGGGGGGGGGACACACAGGTGCGCTGGCGTGTGCTGAGCCAGGAAGGAGGAAAAAAAAAAAAAAAAAAAATCGCTCGACAATCACGTCAAGTCACCTCCTTGAACTCGCTGTACTCCTCCTCCGGCATGATCTTCTCCATGGAGTAGCGGGCGCGGACCCGCAGGGAGCCCGGCTCGATGCCTTCAGGGGCACGTGGGAGCTGAGCGGGAACCACTCGTCGATCATCTGGCCCTTCTGCAGGCGGTTCAGCTGGCAGCGCATGAACACTGTGGGGGGGGGGGGGGGGGGAGACGAGAGGCAGAGTCAGTGGGTGAGCAGGGGGCTGCTGGCAGCTGTTTTGTGGTGGATGGTGATTTTTTTGGGGGGGGGGGGGCGTGGTGGGCGCTCAGGGAGGCACTTACGAATGTCACTTTTCTTTGCTCTTTTTTGTCTTGTTGCTCAGGCTGATTTCGAATCGGTTGATTTCGCTCGACAAGTCACTGGAGGGAAGACAAACGGAGGGAGGAGAGAGAGAGAGAGAACGCGGTCAGCCCCTGAGAAACAGCCCATGTTGTGCAGGATAAACAGCTGAGAAGGAGCAGGGGAGGGGGGGGCGTCGGAGCACTAACTCGAAGATGACTCCTCTGTGAAGACGGGGGTCTGGCCCTCCCTGGGGTGGGGTCTTGGCCACCTGCACGCTGTTCAGGTAGATGTTGCAAGTAGGGGTTGGTGGAAGTGCTTTACGGGCAGCTTGTGGGCCTCCTCCACGTACAGGACCAGACTGCTCACCTGGTGTGGGGGGGGGTCACACTCTCAGAGTCAGCTGCCGCACAGTTATTAGTGGCCAATGTAATCTTTGTAAGTTGCTTTGGATAAAAGTGTCTGCTAAATGCCCTAAATGTAAATGTAATGCAGTGGTACATGAGCTTGTGCTGGGAGTTTCACCACCCCGAGTCCTTACCTGGTCGCAGCCTTGTTGTGGTCGTTTGCTGCGTGGGTTTCCTTAGGTTACTGCAGAAGGTTTGAAGTGCATTTCATCCAGTCCTGCACAAACAGAATAGCAAGACAATCAGCAAGTAGAGATGCTTCCTCCCCCCTCCCCCCCCCCCCCCCCACTGCTTCCCCCCCCCCTTCCAAAGCCCTCGACACATACCTGTGCGTGCTCTGGAGCCTCCCCTGCAAAGTAAAAGATGTACTGCTCCTCGCTAAAGTGCTGGACACAATCTGGAAACAATTTGGCCTGCAGGGTGGGGGGGCGAGATCAGAAGACCTCATGTTAGGGTGCGCCATGTACCCGATGACAAGAGACAACAACAGTGCAGTGGGTAAAGTGATCACTTCATCGGTCAAGCCAGCGGTCCGCCTCGGGATCGATGCGAAAAAGAGTGTTTACCTGCCAAACAGACTGTCGTGCACGCCGTACACAGAGCACACGCTCAGGTCGATCAGCCCTTTGGGTTTGGTGGCTCTCTTCTCGCTCTCAAAGTAGATGAGCTGGGCGTCGTTCCCCTCCAGGATGAAGTAGAGGTTCTTCACCGTTTGCCTTTACCTGTGCGGCGGGTGGGGGGGGGGGGGGGTCAGGCGCAGACAGGACAGGAGGTGAGCACGCGGGCGGCTATGTGGACAAACAGCTCGCGAAACGATCAGAGGACGGCGAGGGGGGAAGAGACGCGCGGCCTGGTACCTTTGTTGAACAGGAGGTAGCCTTTCTTGACGATGTTCTTGTAGAAGGCGTCTTTCGTCTTCCGTCTGATAGTGTTGTAGTTTCCTTTCCGTCCACGATGTCGGAGAGGACTTGTTCTTGATGCTGGGGGGGCAGACGTTGCGCACACAGAGTTAACAACGTCACCGGAACACACACCAGCTACCACTCTCTCGTCCACGCCATTTTAGTTTGGACTTGATGGCGTCATCTCACGGGTTCCTCCGAAAACCCCAAACCATCACAGGCAACACTGGTGCTGTGATGTCGAGCGCTAAACTGGGGATCATGGTGGATATGATTGATGTCATAACTAGGCTTGCACGATATTAGCAAAATGTGCGATGTGTGATCACACTGTTCAAATTGCGATGACGATATGACTTGCAATAAATAAGAAAGAGTAAAATTTTGGTCATGGTGAATACTTCGGTATGAATTTAAACAAATTCGCATATCGTGACGTCACTGACTGTCTCCAACCCATAAAAGTTTAGTGGTCTCCTTGACATCAGTCGACACATCACGTTATAGCGGTGTCGAGATATTTCAATGCATTTTTTTATATAGGGACCTATTGCTACGGTGCCTGAACCCGTATAACTTTGAACGGTGACTGCAAATATTTCTTTACTGCAGCCGCAGCCATCATAACAGACAAACGAGAACCATTGATGAAATGAAGTGAATATAAAGAAAGAACGTAACCTACGTGTGTATGTAGGCAATTTATATTTGCGATACTTACTTAAATATAATGAATAGGTTTTGTTGTAGTTGCATTAGTTGAGCAAAAAAAAAACAACAGCCGGTCTTAACGCAAGTTTACAACGGCAAGTCGGTCGGACTAAAAGGGAAAAAAATATATATTTGGGTCGGTCCTAAATTGACAGGGTCGGTCGGGTTACGGCAAACCAAAATATTTTGAAGGATGGCCCGAGTGTGCGTGGCGAACTTATCGCATTACAGACCAGCTTTTGTGATGTATTTATCGCAAATGTTCACATCGCGATGACGATGAAAATTGGATTAATCGTGCAGGCCTAGTAATGACATCAGCATAACATCAGTAATAACATCAGCCGGCTCAACATACCTGGACCGAGACTGCCTCTTTCAGGTTGTAGCCCTCCACAATCTGCTCTTTCTTGTAATGGTCGACGATGTCATCAACACTGCAGGAGCAGACGGAAACAGCTGGTGAGCGGACCACGCGACCGCACCCCCAGATTTGTGACAATGTGATCACCCCCCACCTCCCCCGCTGAGCCCCACATACCTGTAGTAGTACCTCCCCCCCATCATGTACTGATTGTTGGGGGTGGGGAGATCTTGAACCTTTGGATGTTTTCATTGGTGCGGAAAAACAGGGAGTAGTCGCCGGGCGTGTTGTCGGAGGGCCGGACCAGGAAACTGCACACCTGGCCCACTGCGCGAGAGGAAGACAGTGGGAGGGGGGGGGGAGGGGGAGATATTGGGCCAAGGAGTTTTGGTGTGCGTGCTCAGCAGTCGCGTTATGATGAATGGATTCGGAAGTTCCTCGCGTCGGCACCAAAGAATAGCGGCGGTAATGCGCGAATGATTCATATCATGGGCCTTAATGAAACCGAGAGAGGGACCGTACCTGTCATCAGCAGGTTGTAGCCTCCTGCTTGTGGATCTTCCCGTGATACCAGCTGCGTGGGTGGGGGGGGGGGGGGGTCAGGCCGCGGGTCACGCCCAGAGGAGAGAGGCACGACACACAACAAACAGCTCCGTCAGCAACACCGTCAGCTCAAAGGGTCCCCGACACCACACCAACCACCGGGTTCCTCCGCGTTCGGCCCCGCTGATGACTATTCACGAGTGACCCCCTGATGACGCGGCGAGCGAATGGCGGACTACTCCCAAACTGACTTACTGACGGACGTGTCGGGTAGAGGAAAAGTAAAGACGCTGAGAGAAGCGTCGGCGGCCTGAGGCGACCGTTTGGCATCGCGAGCCATCAGAGAATCGGCGAGACACAACATGGGCCCCCGACACGCCTCCCCCCCCCACCCCGTCCGCAGTGACTCACACCGTACACGTCGCCTCCGCTTCCCTCGCTCGGGCGGCGGAACATAACAGCGTCACTCAGAAAGCTGCAGGACGCGGCGGGGGCGGGGCGGCGTGGGAGGAGGCCACCGCCGCGGGCGAGGCCGCGCTGACGAGGGGGGGGGGGGGGGAGGCGGCTCTGAGCCTCTAATGGTAGGCTGTCGAGAACGCTCGTTCGCCCACGAGGGGCTCGCGCCTCAAGGGGAGGGGCACGAAAAAAATGCGCTGCATTCCACCCGATTTGACTCTGGAATTGCATTAGTGTGACACGCACACACACGCACACACACACACACACACAGCACACACACACACACACACACACACACACACACACACACACACACACACACACACACACACACACACACACACACACACACACACTCACGCATGCACACTCACGCATGCACACACACACACACACACACACACACACACACACACACACACGGCATGATTACCCGTTTCAAAAGAATAAATCAAATCATGCATTTGAACTTACACTTTGCCCTCGTGCGGATCCTCCTCACGGCCCTGAAAGACACACATGACACAGTCCTCAGTGGGCACGCCGCACGCCATTTTAGTTCATTATTGATAAGGATCTGATTGCATGCACCATGCAGATGGATACCGGGGAATCGTGATGCACGTGTGTGCACGTGCGCTAACCCCACCCCCCTAGTGTTTGTGGTGTACATCCTGCATGGGAGATAGTGAGAAGTCACGACATGACAACTGACGACTCAACCAGTGCCCTCCTGGCCTGGGGTTTTTGTGTGTGTGTGTATGCGTGCAAATCTAAAGAGGGAAGAAGTGATTGAATTATTGATGGTGACGTTTGCTGGCGGCCTGCGAGGAGATGGCGACAGGGCTGCCCGGGGGACGGAGGGTCTCGGTGTGTGTGTGTGTGTGTGCGTGTACACTCACCACCTCCTCCACCAGGTCCTCCACGATGAGGCCCTGCTCCTCCGTGCGAACGTTGGTCACCCACAGCCAGCCGTCGTCCAACTCATTGTGAACGATAAACATGTCCCCTTTCAGGAAGCTTGGGATACACAGGAGGGGGGGAAAAATACACTATGAACATATGAACAGTACACATGAGAGCACCGGTCATAGGATACATAGCTCTGAACGCTCACAGGGAGATACAATGTCTGCTTTCCTTCATAAATCAACGCAAAAAAAACTTTGAGACAGTTTGTATGTCATGGATTGTATTTCATCGGTAGCAGTATCACGTAACAACCAGTAGGGGTCTCTTGTGAGACACTAAACAAGTTGGGGGGCGAAGTGTGTCGGCTCTGCATCAAGTTCAGCCTGTTAGCGGACAGACACAGAGTCATGTTTCTGAATTAGGGTTTGGGTTCAGACAGATGTTTATCAGATTTAGGAGACTCAGACTCAGGAAAGCTATGGATCACCCCGTAAGTGTGCCTTGCTCCGCTAAATTGACATGGACAGGAGCATTTTCCCCACCACAAGCAAGTCGGAGGGGGGGGGGGGGGGGGGGGGGATAGATTGCTCCTGTCTAGCTAGACCACAGCAGCAGGTTAACTCGCCACGTCTGTGTGTGTGGCGATCGTTTAAAATGGATGAAATACTCTTACTCGACATTTCGGGAGCGACGCGCGTCACACGCTGTCGGCCACCGGGGCTTTCCTGTAGCGGCAAATGTTCAGAGGGAGACAGACGCACGAGCATCACAGAGAGAGGAGCCACCCACCTGATCTCGTCCGTATCTGGCACTTTGGTGTATGGAAGTATGGCCCTCACGCGTCGCCTGTCTTCCACGGGCTGCAGCGACGTGCACAGGGAGGGATGGGGGGGGGGGGGGGCATTTAGAAACACATCATCATAGAAAGCCAGACTCAGCAATGAGCATCCCACCTCCCCCCTAACCCCCTCCCAAAAAAAAAAACTAAGCTAAACCACCAATTATCCCACAGTTTGGAAAACTTCCCTTAGGGAGATCAGACACGCCGCACTGCTCATTTGCATTAGACAAGAGCCTCGCCTTAAGCGGCGCTGACTGCGTCGCCCGGAGGCACGAGATGAGAGGCAAAAAGGGGGAGACACAGGGGAGGGCGTGGAGAATCAAGCGCGCGTGCACGCGTCGACGGCCCCGGGTACAGAGAGAGAGAGAGAGAGAGACCCGCGAACGCCCTCGACTCATCTGAAAGAGTGCACTCCTCCGTGCCGTTCCACCGTTAACTTCCTGTGGAAGTTGTCACGGGCGGGGTCATAACTCGGAACAAAAACCACAGAGGCTGACTCGGGCGCGTCGACCGGTTGTCGGTTATGCAAGTTTTTCAGGGGGGGGGGGGGGGGGGGGGGGGGCGGCCTCACCTCTGGGGGTGCCACCGGTGACAGCAGCTTCTCCTCCTTCAGCAGACAGGACACATAGCTGTAGTAGCCAATCAGGTCAGACAGGGAGGAGAACCGCCGTCCTCCGATGTAGTAGTCCCCACACATGGCAATTATCCTGTTGAGAGCCCACGCACGCACGCACGCACACGCACACACACACACACACACACACAAACACACACAAACACAGGTTAGTACAGCTATATGGTCACGCACACACACACACACAACATGCCAGGGAAGTTGGCGGTCCACATTATTCAATAACATGAATGAGGGGGTTGGGCTGCAGGAAAGGCAGAGGGGCCCAACGCGGGAGAAGATGAATCCCACGGCCGCGCGAGAGAAATGGGACTTGATGAATGGTCCGCTATGGCGGATCAATTGAAAAGTAAGCGCGTCGGGTTACCCTGTTGAATTACAGCAACCCTGGCCCTTCGCCGAGGGCCACTCCAAGTCACGCCAGTGACTGATGAATATGGTTTATAGAAATGTATTGGTCTGTACCGATTCCTATAATTCCTATTGAGGAGCGGGACGGGGGTCATAATTCTCCACCGGTATGCTGCTGAGAGGGCATTTATAAGCAGGTTTTCGCTTTGTATTGCTTTATTTGACGGGGGCTAATGGAAGGTAATTATACACCGTTATTACCTCCGTTCCTGCAGAAAGGTATTTGCATCAATCTTTACATCTTTACATTTTCAATCAAACATTAACCAACATTGACTGTATTAGTGTGACGCCACTTGATTAAGCCTTTCATATGATTCACCCACAGAATGACTCTTTTCTCTCCCCCAACAGAGATATCATTTTCCTACACAGGACAAATGTGAGAGAGAGCGAGAGAGCGAGAGCGAGAGTGAGAGAGAGAGCGAGAGAGCGAGAGAGAGAGAGAGAGAGAGATGCAGTGATTTGGCCGTTTAATGAAGCGACTTAGCAAGCTTGGACTTGGAGGAGTACAAAACCTAATGCATGGCCATAGAGTAACTGGAGCCGGGGACCTAATGCACTGTTACAGGCATTTTATTATTGGTCTGGGCAAGAAGCAGACAGCCAGGACGCCTGCTGACACCGTCAGGCTGATCGCCTATACTCTCAAACCATTGAGCGCGAGAGAGAGATTGAGGGAGTGAAAGGGAGCGAGAGACAGAGAGAAAACGTGTGAAAAAAGAAAGCAAGAAATATATATATTGAGAGAGACAGACAAGAGACAGCGAGAGAGAACGAGAGAGAGAGAGCGAGAGAGAGAGAGAGTGAGTGAGTGAGACGTTACAGTTACAGAAGGGACTGATGTTATCAACACAGCGGTGCACTGCGGGGGCCCTGGTGGGATGTAATGCATCCAGTGAGGGGTGGACAGGTTTGTGAGGCGCAGCCCCAGTGCCTGTCTGACTGACTCCACTGTCACGAGATACTGCGCGCATTGTTTCCCGGGCCGCTGTGCTCCGTCTCTCGTTGCAGGGCCGCCCACGCTACTTCCGTCACTCTGCAGTCTTCAGTCGCGAGCACGCACACACGCACACAGAACCCACAACCGCAGCGCTCTCGCCCCGGGGGCCTGCCTGCCTGCGCGGGCGGCTGAGGGCAGGCGTCGCTGCGGGGGCCCCGGGCTTGTGAGATCCGGCAGCTCCGGGCCGCTCGCAAAATGCGCGACACGCGACCAAACATTCTGTGCGCCGATTAGGCGGAAGGTGGTTTTGCAACGCACCGTTAACCTCGGAAGTTCAGCGCGGTGAGTCGGCTAACCGCAACCCGTTTCTAGTTCCCCCCCCCCCCGCCCCCTGCTGGCCCAGGCAGGCTGCCGCGTGTGGCTGGCGCGTGGCTTTGTATGTTCGTGTGCACGAAGCGCGTATGGCCGGTGTGGGGCGCGCGCGCGTCCCCGACTCACCTGAAGTGGTTGACCACGCCGGTCATGCTGAGGAAGGACAAGACAAAGGAGCCGGGCCGGCGGTCGCTCTCCCTGATGAGGTAGCTGCCCGCCGTCTTGGCCTGGTGCAGCCGCTCCTCGGCGATGGTCCGGTCCAGCTTGCCATGGTACCACCTGGAGTGGGGGGGGGGGGGGGAGAGAGGGAGAGAGAGAGGGGGCGTGAGAGAGAGGGAGAGAGAGAGAGAGAGGTTAAGAAAACACAAGTCTAGCCCTTCACAGTCGGGCCACGCATGTGGCCCCAATATTTACCTACAACCCGTCTCCAAGAAGAGATAACATTAACACAGAGAGAGAGAGAGAGAGGAGAGAGAGAGAGAGAGAGAGAGAGAGAGAGAGAGAGAGAGAGAGAGAGAGAGAGAGAGAGAGAGAGAGAGAGAGAGAGAGAGAGAGAGAGAGAGAGAGAGAGAGAGAGAGAGAGAGAGAGAGAGAGAGAGAGAGAGAGAGAGAGAGAGAGAGGAAGCACAGGTTAGTTGAGGGAAGCAAAAGGATTGTGCCACATCCCAGTTCTATGAATACCAGTCTGGTTTGAGAGGGAAAAAGGATGAATGCTGCTTTGAGCTCCAATGTTGTTGTGTTTTTTTTTTCTCGGTGTTTGTTTCCTGCCTGCCCAAGGCGGCGTGTGTACACAAATAGGCTCTTAATCTAGGCCAGCGCCGCAGTGTATATTGAGGACACCGGTCAGGGTGCCGTTTAGATTGAGGCTCGATTCTACACGTTTTTTTTTTTTTTGCAAACGACACTGACCATGCCAGGCCATGGGCTTGATGAGCCGGGCAGAGATCTGTGTCATCACACAAAAAAAGGCAGTCCGTGGCAAACTTCAGTACTTTAATGAATTAATGAAGAGATGTCATTCATGAATTTGCAATTCAGCCCACATGGCTGACTGGTTTCATTCGCATGGAAAGTCCTTTTAAGGAAATGGTGTAATCGTGCAACGCACAGGGACGAGGGACATGCTTTTCTACATCTCCGTCTCTGCCGGACAGATTGCGACAGACTTCTGCACAGACGATGACTGCCACGGTGATGCATCATCAACAACCGCCCAACAATCACCAGCCAACATCCCATGCGCACAACAAATACATCCGCGCGCGCACACCAACGATGACTGCGTGGAGTGCACTTAATGCACTCCTCACGAGAAGTAATCCTCTGCTTGCGAGAGCAGCAGTTCAGCCTGCGAGGCGCACACATCATTCACCGCGCACGCGACCGTACAGTCGAGTGGCGTGCGAGGGACACGCTGGCGCCGGATCTCACGCTGCCCACGTGTTTTCTTTTGGCGCCGTGTGGGCGGAGCCAGCCGCCATCCATTGTATCGCGTATCGCCCTTGTTCCTAAATGTCATGGTCACATGTTGCGGTACGGGTCCAGACGCCTCTTGGAAGCGCTCGGACGGTGTTCTCGAGGTGCTCACGTTTAACCTGTGAGACTCTTAATAAGAGCTGATGTCTCAGAAGGTGCTTCTGAGAATGACGAGGCGCGGTGCCACGGCCTGAGCCTCGAAGATTAAGCAGTACAGTACAGAGAATATTAAAAGACCAGGAAATAAATGTTAAAAACGCTGATTAGGAAAGAAATTCACATCATATGTGATAAGTGTTAATTACATTCCATACTGATATTATTACTCATATCATACATCATATCATATTCATCCCATACTGATATTATATATCAGATCACTATTCTATTGTAGTTTTACAATTCCACTGTATTTTTGTGTTTTATTATTTTTATTATTTTTTCATTTTTGGTATTTTATTTTTATTTTTTGTATTGTATTTATTTGTACCCTGGCTGCTACGGCCACCCATTTTCTCTTTGGGGATTAATAAAGTCTCTGTGTCTCTATGTCTCTGTCTATGTCTATGAAATGGAGTTTGCGAGAGCAATGTGTCCAGAATTGAAAGTTTGTGCCAAATCAAGGAAACTACATACATTGTAAGCATTGCCTCACTGTAGCTGGTGTAATGTAGGTATTACAGTGATGATAAGGCAGCAGTCGTCTAACATCGCTACATTTAAAGATGGATTTCTCCTCGCATGTTGTTCTACTGCGCTCAGTGAAATACTGGGCACAAGTGCAGTAAAAGTGCTCGCGGTAATCATTAGTCATTTCTGTGCGCAGATGTGTTAGTTGTGCATGCGCATGCAAAGTACCGTCTGCTCGCTATTTTTGGAGGTGATAGACCATCAGTCTACACCATGAGGCTGATGACTGATGGTCGTCATGGACCATCAGTCTTTTCTATTGTATGGAACGTACGCTTGCTGTGAAGGACGAGACAATCGTCTCACCCCAATCAGATTCAATTAGCAGATAAATGCATTTCAGGTCTGACATTGCCAAAAGGAGGTTTTGTGCAAGATGTACGATGAGACAGAGAGAGAGAGAGAGAGGAGAGAGAGAGAGAGAGAGAGAGAGAGGAGAGAGGAGAGAGAGAGAGAGGAGAGAGAGAGAGAGAGGAGAGAGAGAGAGAGGAAGAGGAGAGAGAGAGAGAGAGAGAGAGAGAGAGAGAGAGAGTTAAGAAAACACAAGTCTGGCCCTTCACAGTCGGGCGGATGTGGCCCCAATATTTACCTACAACCCGTCTCCAAAAAGAGATAAGAGCACACCGACTCTAAAACAACATCGGGGAAAACCGCCGAAAAGCAGAGCTGTGATCTTCAACCCCTGCCTGGCTACAGTCGCAGCGCGTGGGGCTCACTTGGGGGGGGGGGGGGGGGGGGGCGGCCAGACGAGGGAAGCATTAACACACTTATCCAAACAGAGACAAGCCGCACTGCTCGGCGGGACACGACCGGCGGGGAGGAGATGAAAGAGAGGCTCCGGTGCCGGGGCCGCCCCTACACAGTGGACCTGCAGACGAGTCAACAGTACTCTGGAGCCGCAGAGGACTCTCTGACAGTGAGGAAGATGGAGAGGAGCGAGTGATCAGGCGGGAGCGAGTGGTCAGGAGGGAGACTTTTCAGAGAGGCAGCGGCGGGGAGAGAAGGAAGAGAGAAGACCGAGTTAAGGGTACGCGATGGGCCCTGGGGAGGGCGGCGAGAGCGGCTGAGGGATGAGAGAGTATTGTGGAGGACAAGGCGAGTGGCGAGTGTGTGATTAAGAGGAGCTGTGCAGAGAGAGCACAAGTGATGCTCCAGGGGGAGGCTGGAGACGAGGAGGAATTGCGCCCCCAAGACTTGAGACACACAGACTCACACACGCATTCAGGTGTCCCATAAATGTTATGGCGTAATGCGCGGCATATGGGCTGTAATTACCGTGGTACAGAATAATTTCATTAAAATAGGTCAGCCCACAGGAGAGGAATAGCATAGTAGGGGAAGGATGAATGATGGATGATTGAATGATTTTTTTTTGTGAGGGTCAGATTCGAGCAACCCACAATTTGTAAACAAAACGAGGCCAGTTTTAGGCCGGTAAACTGACAAATTGCCTCAACGCAAAATACTCCAGGTGCCACTGGCATCAGTCTAATATAGGGCGGCTTCTTCCTGCCTCGGATCACTGGAGGCTCAAAATACATTGAGAAATCCACACACACAAACCCATAAATAGCAGGTCCTTAGGCAAGAAGAGGATGATTAGTCATTCCCGCAAACGAGGAGTTGCTAAACAGCTGTCTGCACCGCATAGGGGAAGCTGTAGTGGACAATTCATGCTGTTGTCTTTAGGGGCTGTCAACGGTTGTCTTGTCACCATGTGTGCTATGCAGTGCATGCTGTACCATGTGTGCTATGCAGTGCATGCTGTACCATGTGTGCTATGCAGTGCATGCTGTACCATGTACACTCACTTTGCTGTGCACGTTCACCTTGTGCCATGTGATAACAGCTCGGCGTGTGAATTATGTTCAGCTCCCACAATTGCAGGTGTGCAGGTCAGGAGTATTAAGTATACAGTATGGTAAAGTCAACGAGGTACCTATAACAATCTATTTGGTCTAAATGTAAGACCACGAGTAGATTGTAGGACCCACCAATTCTGGGTGTCTTGATATCCAAGCTATATTTTTAACATGAGGTAAGCAACAATAAGCACGTATCCCATAGTTAGACTTGAGAAGTTGGCCTTAGCTCTATTTAAACCACATTGGTTAGACCAGATACCTAATCTGAAACATCGTTTTGTTATGCTTCTTCTGCCAGATCCTGTAATGTTTGATTTAGTTGCTTTTGGAAAGTCAGTCAACACACAGAAGGAAAACAAAAACCACTGGTATCAGTGCACTTTCAGAGCACTGCAATCAGAGCACCACAACGCACCAGTTCAAGAGCAAGCAATCACCTCTTGAAGATGTGCCGTTTCATTGGTTTAAAGCTGTACTGACCCAAAACAAAGTGTAGAGACGTCTGTAATCTAACAGAACACCAGATGAACGGCAACAGATAAGCCTCTTAATCAGGCTTTGAATGTGAGAACGGGTGTATCGCTGCATCCGTACACAACACAATACACAAAAGAGAGCCATTAGTACTTAGTTTGGGTCCACCTTTAAAGGCGGCTTATAATAAAAAGGAAGACAATATTTGCGGAGTGAGGTGGAGTGAGGTGCGTGGGTGGGGGGTGCGACGTGGCCTAGCGGTGTGTATTTATAGAGGGTGAAGTGTTCTCACTTGTAAAGCACTTTGGATGAAAGCGTCTGCCAAATGAATAAATGTGAATGTGGCGCAATAAAGCACGTTTATGTGTGTGTCCCCCCCCCCCCCCCCGAACGGGTCCGGTTACGAGCGGTAGCCGGCCTCGCTGTGTGTATACCACCACATGACACGGATCAAGCCCGCATCCCGGCAGGAGAGAAGCAGGACGGCGCGGTCCGCCGCCAGAGCTGCGCCGCGGAGGAGGAGTGTGTGCGCATCACACAGGAAGCTATGAAGGTTTACACAGGAAGAAAGTGCTAATGCAGCAAGAGACAAGACTTCTATAGAGGAAGTCCCCGAGGCTGTGAGTCTTCCTGGGATGTGTTGTAAAGATAGACCCCGCTGTGGTGGGGAGTCGCAGGCCCGGCCAGGCACGCCGCACATGTCCCAGGACACGGCTGGCAGGACTACACTGCGCTCTTGAGAAAAATAGTAACGCGAGACCATGAGGCAGTGATCTACAACATGTTGTGTTGCCACAGCATAGTGGCGATATACTAGTTACACTTTGCTAAATGTAAAACGTTAAACGTAGTTTTTGACTTTAACAGTGTATACAAGCCATGTCGTGAGTTATGCTTCCCAGCTCTACATGTGTGAATAACCGCTGGAATGTGTTAATGCATTATCGAAATTAAATATGGCACACTGCTTCCGTTAGGAGCACTGGAATAGCATGCTAAAATAAATATTTTACAGACCCGGGCAGAATATTTGTGACCATGTCTCTGGTTACTTATCAAGCCAGACGTTCTGGGTCACATCACAAATGGAAATCTGCGTTGAAATCTTCCATGGAAAATGATCCGTGGGAAACATTGACAACAAAACATATATATAAACAAACACGGCACATCTTATCTAGTGCTTGAGACCACTGTCCTAACCAAAGTTGGATTCAAGTTCAACACAGACATGTTGGTCACTGTAATTGAATTAACAATGATGTATTAATTAGACTTTTTTTCCCCAGCAGTGGTCGAATCTGTCGAGCTTTCGGACAGTATTTTGCAGGCTACCACCAGAATAGCACGCAAAACAACAACAACAACAACGGCGAAATTAACAAAACTAAAAACGACGCGCCCAGCGGGGCCGCGGCCACGGCCCCCCGTTCCCTTCGAGGTCGGGATTCATGAATATGCTAATCGGGGGAACAGTGACACAAAGTCATTAAGCGGGCCTCATCACCGTCCTATAATTACACCACTGACTTCATGTTCAATGTGACCTCCAAGACACCATTTATGTACCGTCTGGGGATGGCCGCCCGGGGGGGGGGGGGGGAGCGGGAGGGGGGCAAGGGAGCGAGCGGCTGAAGCCGGGCAGGCTGCCGTGATAAATGGGCTCGTAACACGAGGCACTGCCTCGGCGATAAGACGCGTTGCTCCCATCGGCCAGAGGAATGCCCCGTCGTGTCGGTGCACGAACAGACTCTCTCTCTCTCTCTCTCTCTGCGCCGCGGTTGCACACTCGCGGGAGTGACGCGGCTCCCGACGCGAGCCGGACGAACACGCTCCGCGTGTCGGAATGCAGGCATCAGAGGAATGGGGCCAAATTGATCAGGGCATGAAAAGTCACATCTCTCGTGTTCTACACGGGGGGAGGGGGGGTAGATATAGCGGCTGTGTGCTCAGCTGTTTTTTTTTTTGTACGCAACTGAAACAGTGAAACCCTGAAAGAGTCGACATCAGAGATGTGACTGTCATAGTAGGCACCGGCGGTTTGAATTGGGTAGGCAAAACGTGGTTTTGGCTTTCCTTTGTCGATTCAATTGCTTTCCTGTTTCAGTTTCACTTCCTCCCCACATGTAAATATGTGCACTTGGGTATATGTGCACGCAAACTGTGTACAACACTGCAGTATTTCAAGAATCATCCCCAATAACACATCCCATGTCCAAATCTGACGGGAGCGGCATCAATGCCATCTAAGTCATATTTTACCCCAGCGTGGCCACATTAATACCATTAAGGCAAAATCCCAGACTGCATAGACAGCATGCATAACAGCCATGTTACTTCAGCATTAATAAGTTGGGGATGACCTTTCTGCTCCGTTTTGCGCGGATTAAAAATGAAATGAAGGAGGCAGGTGGTGGTGGTGGATCTGAAAGCGCCAGGTCTCAGAGGCAGAGGGCAGAAGACGTCATTTGCTCCATAGAGATCGAGATGGACAGCGCCTTGACCTCCATCCCGCCCGCTCATTACGCTCCTCCGTGTGCACCGCTCTGCCTGCTTCTTTTTTTTTTTTTTTACCTCCGTCTGGAACATAACCACGGACCTCCTGCCAGAGCTCATTACAATCAATGGCTGATGAAATCATGGTACTTCAGCATTAGTCTTGTGCACGTTTTTCTGCAGACCGACGGCCGTCTTACCAATCCTGGTATTGGCATTGACATATAAATACATACTTTTCTTTTAGAGTTTTAGTTGTGCGAGAGAGTCCTGTGTGATGCGAGTAAAAAAAAAAAGTAAAAAGAAAAAACTTTCACAAGAGTCAATCCTGAACCACTAAACACTAAACCGTCATAAAACAACATAATCACAACGTCGCCAGCAGAATGT
The DNA here is from genome assembly GCA_036785325.1 of Urophycis tenuis. Classification (NCBI taxonomy): domain Eukaryota; kingdom Metazoa; phylum Chordata; class Actinopteri; order Gadiformes; family Phycidae; genus Urophycis; species Urophycis tenuis. The sequence continues at coordinate 8,490,978 of JAXIVH010000015.1, forward strand.
TGTCACTTCAAGCGCACAGAGGACTTAAAAAAGAAGCCGTCCTCTCCTTAAAAGAGCTATACGTACTACAACAAAGTGCATCTCCAAAACACGACACCACCACAGTGTGCAAAACGTAAAAGAAAAAACCCCACAACACAACGTATGGGAGCGTGCCAGAGCCCTCCTGCCAGCCTCTCAGTGGGACGAGTGGCGGGAGCAGGGAAGGGTCTGGGGAAGCTATGAGAGGAGAGACAGAGAGGAGCAGCGATGCCCCACTTACTCAGAGTCTGCCCTGTGCTGCATCTCCTTTGCGCGCGCTCTGCAATCTCACAGGAGGCTCACAAACCACTGATGATGATGCTGCTGCTGCTGCTACTGCTGCTGATGATAATGATGGTGGTGGTGGTGGTGGTGCTGGTGGTGGTGCTGATGGTGCCGGTCGGGTCGAAAGTAAGCGGGAGTTTGCGGAGTAGCGTCGGAACTCTGGCTGGGAGAGCAGATGGGCCGCGAGCTTGGATCCTTCCGGGGCACGCCGCTGTGAACGAGCTGCCGTGGCCCAAACCAGACCATCACCGCGGCGCGCCGGTGAGCGGAGTGGGGCCAGAACGGGAGGGATGGGCGCCGGGTGAGACCCCCCCCCCCGCTGGGAGGAGCTTTATCCAGCACAGGCAGGCACACCGGATGGCCAGAGATCTGCTGCTCTTCTCCTCCTCCTTATGCTCCCGCTTGAAAGAAGGGGGACACACTTCTGTCCCTCCCTCTCCCTCCCTCCCTACCCCTCCCTCTCTCCCCCTCCCAACATGTTCTGTAGTTAATAGTTATGAGTATGATATGTTAGTAATGGGACCGCAGGAGAGGGACGGTACAAAGTGAAGGAGATGACTTTTAACAGATCAGCCAAATATACTGGCATAAAATAAGATACGCCCATTGAGGACTGGATTAGATATGGATGCAGACATCATATATATATATTGTATTATATGTGGTAATCCTGATTAAAATAATTGTGGGCAGTATATTTTGCATGTCTCACACTTGTCATTCTTATGAACATATTATTCTATGATCAAAGTAAAAGATCCAGACCAGGTTTAAATTGACAGAGCGCTCTTTTGGGGGGAATACATAAATGAGAGAGCCTCAAACGTAAATACAGCAAAGGTTTTAGCAAAAACCTACCAACCATTATGCTATGTCTTCCTGAACTATGAAGCTATGTTTGTGTGTTGAAAGAGTCCACAGTGAAAAGGAAGCTAAAGGTGTGTGTGTGTGTGTGTGTGTGTGTGTGTGTGTGTGTGTGTGTGTGTGTGTGTGTGTGTGTGTGTGTGTGTGTGTGTGTGTGTGTGTGTTGGGGGGGGGAGTATGGCATGGTGAGGCAGCAGCTGAAACAGTCTTTACACGTGACAACCCATCCACACTGTTACCTGAGTCGGGGCAGGAGAGTGACAGCGTACGGGGACGTGGCTGGCACACACAGATGGAGGAAATGGGAAATGGGATGGGGCCATTCATGCATCTCAAGCATTGCTTAGTCTGAATGCTAAGCTCACCGCCCAGAGAGGCAAACAAGCAAGGCACACTGCCATTGGAGCAGATCAGAGCCACATTCCCCCACTTAGGTCCAACTTAATTAGGAATCAAAGTCAACCGTCGGGAATTCGGTGGGAGGGATGTAAATAGCATCATCCCATCACCGCGTTAAAATCACCAGGGTAAGTAGGTTTCCTTCAGACGCAACAATGACGGCACAACTGAAAAACGCAGAAGAATCTGAAGTGAAAATTGAATTCCCATTCCACTTAATGGAATATTCAAACAGTCAGAGTATGTTTTGTCAGGGTTGGTAATATATATTTAGTCTTTGGAAGCTGTCAACGTCAAGTAAAAACACTTGTGAGGATTCTGCAAAGGCCACAATGCGTGGCCCAGAAGTATTGAAAACAGGATGCAGTGGAGAAAAGGCAGGGCAGTGTGGTGGGTATTGCAGGGGCATGACAGGACATTGCGTAACATGTTGAAAATGCATGGAAACGTAGTCTATTCCTTATCAATGCACAGCCCAGAGCCCTCCATGGGCATTTCTTTATTAGATGAACAGGTCAACAAGATAACTAGCCCATAACATGAAGCTTAATATGAAAACATAGAGGATCTGTCAATAGGATTCACTAGAGACCCAATCTTGTGACCAGTAACATACCATAAGGATCCAAAACACTACACAGTTTCCAAAAACAGCAGTAGTCTGTGAATTTCAATTGAATATTCAAGCAATCTCCAAGGCTTAGGTCAGTAAAAGACGGTCCTTATTTTGGCTCGCATCACATTTCATGAAATCTGTGCAATGACTAAGCCTATGCTGATGCCAATGAGACCTTTATAGACGTGCTGTTGTATTTTGGCGAGTAGGGAATAGCCGAGACAATGTAGCCTATACACATAAGTTAGGCGACGTGACTTGACCCGTGTGTTGTGACAAAAAAAATGCATTTGCCTCACATGACAAAGAGCAATAATGGAGTGTGTGTGCTCCATTAGCAAGCACCAAAGATGTTTCAACAGTGAGGCCTAATCCACGAAAATCTAGCAAACACATTCACACAGCCGACATCCAAATTCAACTGTATCCACACACACACACACACACACACACACACACACACACACACACACACACACACACACACACACACACACACACACACACACACACACACACACACACACACACACACACACACACACACTTAAGGGAAGCCACTTACGGTTGAAAATCCTCTATAATCTTCGTGGAAACTCAAAATCAACGGCTTGTTTCCCAGCAGGTTGTTTGTTTTAGCTTAGGCACTAGACCATCGATTTCTATGGAGGGGTAGAGGCAAACTCCACAGAGCCACCTGCAATTCACTCTCACCTCTTTGTTAAGCTATTTATAGCATGAAAAATATTTCAGCGGCCATTGTGTATTCTACAGTGGTGCGAGTGTGTATTCCCAGCTCAAGAGGAATACACACACACAGACACACACTGCGTCCTCTCAGAGGGATCACACAAGCGCTAAGCTCAGGACCATACATTATATGGAACGTCTATATTCAACCAAAACAAATTGCATTTTTGAGATTCATTTATGCAGGCATCGCATAATGCAGCCTTTAAAACCAGACGTTTTTTTTAAACCTGTAAGGAGGCGGTGTGTTATATAGGGGGCGTCCATGAAGTAATCTAAATAACGCAATCAAACAATAAAATGGCAATTAGCGCAAATGTTTTGAATTGTAACCCCTCGTTTTGAATCTGCATATAAATTGATATCTTAATTGTCTCATTTCACCCAGCGAGGCCCTGCCTTCCCCGAGCCGCTTCCGATAGCCGCGGCGTTCCGATCCACGCAGCGGGGACCGTCGTCAGCCACAGACGGGATTTCACGCGCATGAATAACATTGTCCACATCCGAACAAGAGGCTATAAGTAGACGCCTGTGTGTATTCTTGTCCACGTCTATATAAAAACAAAGATGGGAGTATCACAGAATCTGTCATCGCGGTAAATTCCCGGATCATATTATTCCTATAGAGTCGATATGTTATTGAGTCACAAAGATGTGCAGGCAAGGATACCGGACATGGATAGGGCTTTTGTTCACTCTGTTCAAGAGGGCCATATTTACATGGGCATTAATATACCTCAGGTGGTTATGAAACAAATAATACAGGCTTACACAAAATGGCTTAAAATGGCATTGATTTATCATTAATTCCAGTATTTACTTTTCTAATATGTGTAATAATGTACCCTTTTCATTATTTGCAATTTGTCACTGGCTGTCATGTCAGGCTTCTCGTGATGTGCTCCAGGTTGATATTTTCCTACATTACCCAGAATGACTTTCACTACCCCATCAGGAGGCAACATTCTGTAAAAATGGTACATTTATAAACGTAATACATGAATCAAATGCATTGAAACGACATGCATAAGCAGGCTTTATTATTCATCGTGAAAGCTAGCTTGCCATCTGGCTGTACTGCTACTATGATACAATACACCACACGGCCAGTACAATTTTGACCATCCCTTTGTGACAACGGCCGTGGGATTAGAGAGCAGGTGACTAGGCTGGGAGAGCCATCCTGACAACACTAACTATAGCTTAGCCAGTGGTACATTCTAGAACAATCAATGGCAGTTTGTCGAGCTGGTTTCTGATCCTGCATCCCTTACTTCCAGAGTAAAAAGCAAAAAATGTCAAAGCCAAAATTGAAACCTTTCAACAGACGTAGAGACGATCCTTTGGCGAACATTTCGCGGGCTAGAAAAGATCACGCCGACAGAAACAAAGGGATATCCATCGGATCGCTGGCCCGACTGTATGCCGAAACTTAAGACGCGTTGGCTACATCTGGGCTCTCTGCTGCCAGAACAGACCAAATCGGCCGGGTTAACAGTGACTTACCAGGCCGCTTCCTGTTGGAACGAGGATGTGCCTGGGTAGCTGTGCAGATGATGACCACGCCTCACACCCACAGAGCCCTAGTGCATGCTGTGCGGAGGCTGTTGGCTCAGCAAAAACGTGTGTGGGTTACTTTAGGTTGACGCTATGGCCTCTGTGTCACGTAGTGGCATCATATAGAGATCGCTACAAAGCGAAATACTCCATAAAGATACAAATTAAAATATGGCCTGTGTTGTGTTGTACATCACCAATAGACGTGCCAACAATGTCAAAGTGTTTTAGCCTGTAGTATGACTTTAATGGTACACGGTTATCTGAGTTATTTCCCTGATTTCAGGTTAATGTGAAAATCTTTAATGGCTACTGAAATTATATCTAACTGAAGGATTATAAAATAGGCGAGTAAATAATCACATGGTTAGTAAGTAATCACATGGAACTGATAGCGTGTTGAGGGGGAATACATGTGATTTAACAACACTGAACTAATACAACATTGGATGTTTGCAAAGCCCGCTTTGCCTTCAGATAGTTTTTATTCTTAAGAATAAAAATCATCACAAAATGTAGGAACACTGCCTGACAGGAAAAACAACCATCTTAAATAAGTATCTAGTCAATACACTAATCTAGACCATTTCAGATGCCTTACATCCTGTCTGCCTGTATATTACATTATGTGCGATACATTGCCCATAAGTACTGGTTCCTCTGTAACCCTGCAGAGAAGAAGGCTCGTCTGACATAATAGATCAGTTGGGAGACGCAGGCGGCAGCGAGACCCTTGGCTAAACTAGGTTCGAGATTATACGGCAAAGGCCCGTAAAACAGGATATCCCTTTCAGGAGACCCGGCGGTCTCACCAAACGGGAGCATTAACGAGGGCAGTGTGCCATTTACAGCACAGGGAGACGCTGTGCCTTTGTCTGTGGCTTCTTCCAATCACATTTGTCATCATCTCAAAAGGTGGAACGTTATGTAGGTCTGCAGGGTATCTAGCCGGGGAGGCATCTTAGGGCTACAAACGCATCACATTTAGAATTTCCCCTCACAAAATGAAATGGCCGCCCGTCACAATGGGCTGCAATATCAGCAGATGCAAAGCAATCACTTGTTTTTTTGTCATGCCGACCCAACCCGAGTTGGCTGATATTGGGTCAAGTTAGCCAATGCCATGTCTTGTGTCAAAAATGGCAAGTAAGTTTGTCCCTGTGCTTTTTATATAGCGCTTGGCTGCAGGGTCTCTAGTTTAATTGAACCAATATCAAATACCAGCTGAATCTCCAATAAGTATGTTTTGTCAAACTAGCACTGGTATGTTCCTTTAAAAGCCTTTGCAGAGTGTTGCAGTGTTTAGGAGGGAGAACATTGATTGGGACATACCTATAAATCTGCTGTTACTTAGATACGTGATGTTTCCCATGAAACCTCACAAATCTAAAAACAAAAACAAACAAAACTAGGCTACTCTTTTACATTGACATTCAGTTGATGAGTGCCCAGAGCAAATTGAGTGGTCTTACTTGACCCTTCCAAAAGTATGTAGTGCTTCGTGTGAGGATGTATGTGGCTGATAAACATGGGACCACAAGACCGAACAAGACCGAACAAAACAAGTACTATTCCTGCCAAAGTGACAACTAAACGACTGTGTGTTGGGATCAACCTTGCAAGAAGCAAAAACAAGATTCTTAAGGATTTCTCTAAGGACATCCGGACACTTTAACAATTAATTAATTTGGAAGAGGTACTACTCAATTCAAAGGTTGTTCACTGGAATAAAATATGTTGAAGGGCCTCCCTTAACCTTCCTCTGTAATCTGACAGGGTGATATAGGGTTGCTCCTAAAATAAAAGCTGAATCCACACTCCTCCTCCAGCCACTTCCATATCTCACAGTATGTGGGCCAGAAATGACACGCTCAGCACTTCTCTAATGAGACTCTAACAAATGGGAGGACCATTTAGCCATCTTAGAAAAACACACACTTATACAATAGCCTAAAATCCATGAATGTTTGATGCAACGTTGACATGTTGACAATATGTTGAAAATTGACTTTGCATGCTCTACAACTAGCAGAGCTAGTCTAGGGTGTAGTAAACTTAATGTGAAAAAAAGTAAACAATATATAACATTATGAATTCAATTAAGACACACAATATATAATCCTTGAAGCAATATATAGAAATTAAAAGATACAAATACATATGTATGTGTTTTGTTGTCACAGCTGTCCCATTTTGGTATTGTATGTATCCAAGAAGACAATATAGGCCAACTACTTTGCTCGCACAAAACTAGTGTCAATTTTGTGTATGCAAAGGAAGTCAGTGAAGGAGAGATATGCAGCCAACTAGAGCATAAATTCGGGACAGCAATGCAGGCCAAACTGGGAAGGGGGTGTAACCACCACGCTTCTTTAAAAACAACATTGTTCAGTGGATGTGAATGAAAAAGATTTAATGTGACGTTTTCATTGATATATTCTTACTGGTTCGTGGGTGGCGCTGACAGGGGGAACACCACCTCCTCTTCCTCGTATTCTGGTCCATCTTGCATGTCACTTTCATCTACCGTGCCCAGTACCCCGCAGCCTGGAGGAGGGGGAGGAGGGGGTGGCAGTGGGGGGAAGAGAGTTGGCCCATCCGGGCATGAAGATGTGGGTGACATCCGGCTACCTGGGTCATCCGAAGTGGGAGAACAACACACGCCGCCTGAGCTCGTTGCAAGAATAATCGAATGCCCACCACTCCCTATTGCGGACATTTCTCCCCTTGAAACGGGATATAGTATACTCATATCGGGAAGAGAGTCCGGGGAAGTGTTAGAATTCTGGCGCATGGGTGGTTCTACTCCTTGTCCCAGATCTGCGACTCGCACTCTGGTGGACTTGTAGTACGGGAAATGGGCCGTCTCAGGCCCTCCGCTGCCTGCCACCCCTGTCCCTGTTGACACCGATCCCGTCTCCTCGCTGCCGACCTCCGCAGCCATCATCGTTCACGAAATGTGGCGAGGGGGAAAAAGTCCAGAAGGGAACCTGCCCTTCCCCTCTAACGCTGCGGCGCACCCTCCCCGTTCTGGGTGACAAAAACACGAAGCCAAAAGTTTCTTGAACACACGTTTAGCTAACTAGCCGACTAGCCAATCCGCCAACGTATCTTATTATCTGCTTTAGCGGGCGCTAGCGTTAGCCACACAGTCGCTAGCTACAGGATAGCCAAGCTAGCGGAATTGCTAGCAGCCTCAAAACACTTGATGAGTTCTCGCTGGCTATGTCTTCATTGTTTCCTGAGTTTAAAGTTCACTCAAAAATAGTATTATAACACTTCAACTTAAATACCGAGAGAGGATAGTCAGGCCAATGACAAGTTGTCCGTTGTTTCAGTCCTCTCCTTCAGTACAAGTCCACTTGTACTGGAGGAGTGTTGTTTTATTGTCACGGTTGTAGTATATTCCCGTTTTTTTCCCCCACTCTTGTTTTGTTTCGCTTTAGTTCCAAACGATCCGTGCGGCGTCCGCAACTAATCCACATGCATACTGATACGGCGCGGAGGCGGGTTCCGCTGGCGTAGAACCCTCCAGGTAGTTCCGATGAAGAAGACCGTGTTTGGTTATTGCGTATACAAGCTGTTCGCCCTTACTCCTCGGCTCCGGGGGGCTGGTGGCTCGGCTTGCCCGCTGCTCTGCTGCTGCTCTCTCCCCTCCCTTCCCCACGCCACTTCACACAGGCGCGTGCTCTGTGCGCAAACCGAGACAGCCCAGAGAATGTCGAGTTCACGAGACTACAATAATGAAATCTGTAATGACTGATGACATGTATATATATATATATATATATATATATATATATATATATATATATATATATATATATATATATATATATATATATATATATATATACACACACACACACACACATGTTTATGATATACAATCTGTAATGAATGATTATAAATATAGATTTATAGATATACTGTATAGATTGACAGATAGATAAATAGATAGATATAATATAAATAGATATGTATATATGAACATATATATCATATGTGTATGATATACAGTATGTGTGTGTGTGTGTGTGTGTGTGTGTGTGTGTGTGTGTGTGTGTGTGTGTGTGTGGTGTGTGTGTGTGGGGGGGGGTACTATTATAGAACAGCAAACAGGCAGGCATTTCCTTCAATCACCAATAACATAATAAATTCAATGTAGTCATGGGAACAGAATTGACTTTCCATCCAGGCAGTGTGTGTGTGTGTCATCTCATTCTATCAATGCTTGACATCAGAAAAGCACCCTCTAGCCACTTTTCAAATGACAATTTCCCTGTTACCCACAACTCTGATTACCATGTGGATGTATAATATATACCATATATTAGGCCTATTTTATATTGTATGAACTGTATGAAAACAAGTAGGCCTAATATTCACTCTCCGTTATCATATTTAAATGATTTGAGATATGACTTTACAGATGTTACACAAAATGAGAAACCATGATACAAATGAATACATACTTTACTCATACAACTACTTTTATATTTATGTTGACCTAGAGTTTGTGTTGTCTTCTGACATAGTCTAATTACGTACTGTACTCTGTTGGGCACAATGAAGTCAATACTAAGGAAGGAAGGGGCACGTTCTCTAGCCATGCATCAAACCATGATCTCAGCCAGTCTCCTTATGTAAAGCTCTGGCTGCCCTCATGTCCTGTGGCACAGAATTAGGCCAGTGAACTGTTAAAAACCAAGGCTGACACCGAGTTGACATAAAACTATGTGATAGCCACTTTGCATGAATTACATAATTACACACTTAGCGGTAAAGTCACAAACAAGTGTGTGGACTGGCATGCTCCTGTGCATGCACATTAAACCGTGTTTTGCACTACCATGTAAATGAAAGAATAAAAGCAATGAAATGCTATTTCATATTATAATACACCATAGCATGTCGTTGCCTGCCTATCAACATGTATTGTATTGTCATGCATGCACTGTATGCATCTCTCAATAAGTTTCCTCTATGAACTCAAGGCTCATTTGGCTTTGTAACACCCATTTATTTGTTTTGTCCTTTCCAGCTCCCTTTATAATGAGATAGACATCTCTCCGCTCACCAGCTATTTAAATGAAGAAGAGCATCATTCCACACGTAGCTACTGGAAGGTCAGTAAAGCTTCTTGCATCAAGCTTACAATTTGTATGTATGCGTTATTACAAACATCATTTAGGTTTTGAAGGACCAATAAAGGCCCAGATCCGAAGAGCCTGACTAGAATATTTTCATCCATACTATTTCATTCAGCATTTTCAAACATCCATCCAGTGAACGCACCACCAAACAGCCGAGCAAATCCCTTCTTTCTTAAATAATATGGGTTCTTAGATATATTTGGTTTATTCACAGCCCAATAGGATAACTTCCTTCAGTTGATCCACATAAACCTAATCTCCGTGAAGTGTATGAACCCATTAACCCCCAAGATGTCTTATTTATGTGTGACTGGCAAAGACTGCCTGCGGTGGAATACACACATTTACACTTATGATCCCCAGCTCCTGGACCTCGCTGGCCCATTTGCCTTTCCTTCTTGATCCGACCGGGGGGGAACTTGTACTCACTTTAGGAGAGCCGGTAAATAATTAACTGGATTAGCATGAAAGTTTTACAAAGGGAGTGAGTGACACACTACTGGATGGTGTGAGTTGAGGGTCTGTTGAAGAGAACCTGTCTGAACTCCAACCGTAATACTGATTTATTTATAAAAATGTAGCCATGCATGTCCAATGTCCGCTATCCGTCACAGAGTACATTCCTTTCTTGTTCATACATTAGTTGTCTTGTGAGCCTATTCTGAAAATGTGAATTCATATTATGATAAAAAAGCAATGTGTGCACAGAGAAAATATATATTTCAAAGATTTGTTTTATTATAAGTCACAAAGATAACTATACCAATTTACGAGTATAACTGTAACTACTGTAATAATATTCAACAGTGAATTAATGTTGTATAAATATCCATGCCACAGCAAGTTATGCATACATTACATGGCTTATATGCATATACTTATTTGAAACAAGAGGCAGGCCTTCCTTGCTTACATCTATTTCCTTTACAGTGAAGAGGAAGGCCTCATTTTTTTCAAGATGCAGATTCAACATATGGCATCGAAGCCGTGCATTGTAATTGTGTCAACAACAGACGTGGGTACAGTTCTCCTGATCCTCGTCCTCATACACACGCCAGCTCGGTTTCACACAGTATGCGTTGACGATTCTTCATGCATGCTGATAGCGTATACACCGTATGGGAAAGTAACCCAGTGTACACAGCATGCAAAAGTAAAAAAGAGCAGACAATATGTGAAAGTAAGCCCATTGTGGGCGAGCGAGAAGACAGCAGCACGAGAGGAAGTCTGAAGAGAAGGAAGTTAGATACATGTCAATGTTGTGGTATTGTGCGCTCCGTGCGCCTGCTCCAGCATGTCTCTGCATAAAAGCAACTCATTGCCAAACAACTGAATGGTATGCTCCCTCCCGTTCCTTGCATGAACTATTTGAGTTGAGGAGTGTTTGGCGCAGGGGGACTAAGCCCAACACCTCCTCTCTTATCCACGACTGCATTTCAACAAACCAGATGTTGAGAAGAATGCTGCGCTTCCCTTGCCTCGTTTGCCGCTCAAGTGTGTGAACGTGGACGTTTGACGTTGGTTCAAAGGCAAACAAAACATCTACTGTATTTCCCCCCCCCCCCCCCCCCCCCCCCCCCCCCAGCGCAGGGAAAACGGGCACGTTGTGCCTCACCTAAATTGACATTAGGGAGTAGAAAAGAATGAGGCCAGAGACAGAGAGACTCTCCAACACAAAGTAGGTCCACTTTTCGCTGTTGTCTGGAAGGTTGCTTTTGAGTCTTTTTTTTTCTCTTTTTTTTAGGGTGAGTGCAGCTGCCACTCGATGGCACATACGGACAGAGAGCTCTGTTGCTTACGGAGGGGGTTGGGTGAAAGTGCACATGGCCCCCTCAGTCACACTTTAGGAAATAACAGTGGAAGAGAAGCCCTTTCACACGTTCAAGTTAGGTTTTGTTGTGAGCAGATACTGCTAGGTTGTAGAGAAGTGAGCTCTTGATAGACTATGTATGACAAGTTTTTCCTGAAGCGAGAGCCTGAAACATGAATTATTGTGTGGATAACTTTTGAAATATTGGATAAAAAAAAGTGAAATTAAGTGATTCCTTTCTACGAGGAAAACGTTGTACTAGTACAGTAACTTCCATGCTTTCATGACTGATTTTTTCCATCTCATTTTCATTCATCTCCATCTTTTATATGTCATGTACATTTTTTTTATAGAGCAAGAGGCAAGACAGTGAAATTAGATTTAGCCAGATGCATGCCTGCTTGGATAACAACAGGAAGGAAGTTGGTATTTAGAATAAGCCACAGTCTAACACAATTTGAATCTCCCTTTATTAAGAAGCTACATCTGTGACTTTGCAACCCACTGGAAATGATTTGCCTCTGATAATGTGAACTTGCAAGCATGACCTGTGACAACTCATCAAGAGCAGCTTTTTTTTTTCTTTTGTGTTATTTTAGATATGGATTTGACTTCATAATGACTTTCTATGTTATCTTATATTGCACTTATATGGTTTCCAGATGGATATACCTTGTATATCCTGTGGATATTTTATGATCCTTGTATTGTATCCTTTGTATCCTATGTATTTTTGCAGGATATGTATATGTATTTAGAGATCATTGTGTGTATACTAATACATTCATACACAACAAACTAAGCACTGTTTCATATCGTAAGTGTTTGAAATATATAAAGGGGTGTTTAACACTATAAATATACATGAAGGACCGTGAAACGTCCATGTGGACAGAACATGCACAGTATGCTTGACATGTGTCCATGGGTCTAAATTTGCAAAGCTTGTCATCTTGTTCAGGAAAAGGAGGGGAGGGGAGGGGGGATTTCTTGTCCAGATGGACCCTGGTGGGAATAAAGAGCACTCAAGCACAAACAGAATGGCATCTGATACTCCACATATTATTCATCTGACTAAGAGCATCAATAAGAGGCCCAAGCTACAGTCAAACCCGAGGTATAGGCCCGGCCAGACTCAGACTTGCTTCGCGTTAATAAGCCTGATTTACTTGGCACACGCTCAAAGGGGAAAAAAAAACGAAAACCTGATTTTATATGACAACCTTATTGCACTTGTTTTTTGGGATCAATATCAGTTGGAAAAAAAAAGCATTATAATATAAAAGGGGTGGGGTAGGGGGGGGGAAGATGAGAGTATTGAGAGAACTGCTGAAGTCATGTTATTCCTGGGTCCAAATGCGCAGCGTGGCTTGGCGCAGTGTATTTTATTTTGGTGAACAGATGATATCACCCAGGCACCTCGCCTGGGCGGCTCCATTCCCATCCGGGTGCAGCCATGAGAGATGGACGACAACCCTCTGGGGGCCAATGAGTGAGGCTGTCATTAGGGGCACTTCCTGTCAAAAGTAACGTGGAAATATCAGCCTCCTAAAAAAATAAAAGTGTTTGCGTGTCTGTGTGTGTGTGTGTGTGTGTGTGTGTGTGTGTGTGTGTGTGCGTGCGTGCGTGCGTGCGTGCGTGCGTGCGTGCGTGCGTGCGTGCGTGTGTGTGTGTGTGTGTTTAGCTCTATGCGAGACATAACAACATTGAGAAAGATATGAGAGATAGAGGAAAAAATATCAAAAAAGCTTTTAAAGCTTTCAAGTAGCTGGATTAGAATTATTACAACAAAACATGTCCCTGTCAAGGATCCTTCCTGGTAATAAGATGTGGGTCCTGTCGGGAGGACAGTAAACACAACCAAGGTTACGCTGCCTCACAATGTTTTAAGCGAACACCCCAAATCATTACTCATGGAGTGTAGAGTAAATAATATATCATGTATATAATTTGGCAAAGTGGGTAGGTGGCTCATTGCTTAATCATGCCCGCTGACCTGTATCGATTCCGTGCATGGGGTGATGACTCATTGCGGTCATGGTCTAAATGGGGCAATGTCATCCCTGCAACTAGAGGTGACTCCGAGTTGAGCTCGGTTCCCATAATGCCTCAGGATTCCTATGTCCCCCTTGGCGTAATGTTCTGCGGTGTGTTACGCGGCAGTGAACAACAGCTGGGACCTCACACCTTAGAAGCCTCACGGTCTCATTTTGGCTAGCTCTCCACACTCCCGGCTCACATGTTGCCCATTCTCACTTTGTTGACTCTTCCTTGTTCCTGTTTTTCTCTGTTGCATTTCACCGTCCATCTTTCTGTCCTCCGGTCCTTCAGTCTCTCTCTGTCATCGCTCACCCTCACCCTTTTTTCTCCCCAACTTCCTGCACACCTCTTTCTTTTGCCACACACACACACACACACACACACACACACACACACACACACACACACACACACACACACACACACA
>JAXIVH010000015.1:8507602-8555102 GCA_036785325.1 Urophycis tenuis
AGATAGACAGATAGAAGGACACATGGACAGATAGATAGGCAGACGTACAGATAGACACGTGGACAGATGGATGGATAGACAGATAAATGGATTGATGGATAAATGCGGAAAGAGAGATGGATAGACAGATGGATGGATAGACGGGCAGGCTGGTAGGCAGGCTGAGAGACCGACAGACAGACAGGCAGACAGACAGACAGACAGACAGACAGACAGACAGACAGACGTAAAGGTCGACATCAACAACACTTTTTTATGTGTAGTTCAAGCAGTGCATCTCAGTGACACATGAGCTTTGAATTATACCGTTACTTTCAATGCAGGCCTGGACAAAAGCGTCCTTATGAACTCTAACAACGAGCTCTAGTGGGACAGAGGAGAAGAGTGTGTGAACTGCCCCCTCTCCTGGTGGCATTTAGAATGCATGCACGAAAATAACACGGCAAACCATTCCCGATGTATTCATTAGGATTATCATATATTGTGCACTCAAATAATAGTCAAAACAACAACATGCTCAAAAGTGAACTAACTCTGTTGTAAAAACTTGCTTGGTTGTGGAAGGGAAATAAAAACAAACAGCCTTGTGTGTGCATAGGCACAACAGACAGCAAACATTAGCGCGTGACTCTTAATTACAATGAATTCGCTGATGAGAATCGTCCACCAGGGTCTCAGAACGACAATAGGGACTGTGTGTGTGTGTGTGTGTGTGTGTGTGTGTGTGTGTATGTGTGTGTGTGAGAGAGAGTTCAACATTACATCAGTGTGAGTTCAACATGACATCAGCACAGCAAACACACACACACACACACACACACACACACACACACACCACACACACACACACACACACACACACACACACACACACACACACACACACACACACACACACACACACACACACACACTGATGTGCCGCTCATTAGCTTCCATAACTCTCCAATAGAGGTCACTGTAGCATCAGAGCTAATATGATATTGCGAGCTCTTCAACTATTAATATTACTAACAGGCTTTAACTATAGTGGGGAAGAAAATGGAGACAGAAATGAACTAACGAACGAAATAAAGATCCACCAGACAAAATACAAACATTTGTTTTCATTTGAACACAAATTGACATGAACCACACTCTCAAGACTTATCAATCCAAGTGACAGGGCTCCAGAAAATGGTTACACTTATTCCCTTATCGAGTAAGTGTGCAGGCATCATGCTTCCTTATGAATATAAATACGGTCCTCAAGCCTCAATATGGTCCGACAAGCACTGTTGTGGACACTCTCAGGAGTCTTGTTCGCATATCTGGGGAACAATGTGAGGTAAAAGACACAAATAATGGCCCCTCTGCTCTGCTCTTTTTGCCATGTGATCGCCATTGCCGGCCTCATGCAGCTGTAAATAAAGGCAATTGTGCAAAAGCTTAATTAAATTACATAAATCTTTTTTATGATGTCTGGGCTCTACACAGCTACTGAATTGTGCAGCAATTGGAGAGGCTGTTAGAATCTAGAGTGTTGGCAGCAGTGATGTTTGTTAGTGTGCAAAAGTGTGTTTGTGTGTGTTTGTTTGTGTGTGTGTGTGTGTGTGTGTGTGTGTGTGTGTGTGTGTGTGTGTGTGTGTGTGTGTGTGCACCTTCTTTACCTCATTCAAACAATAAACAAGTTCTAATCCTATTTTTCCTGAGCATACACACACATACACACACGCACACACACACACACACACACACACACACACAAACACACACACACACACACACACACACACACACACACACACACACACACACACACACACACACACACACACACATAAAAATGCATACACCCTACATTCACATTCAAACTATGAGCCATTTCCTTTTTATCATTTTTCACAACACTGTATAGCATACATTGTACTCACAAACAGACGAGAAACACACCCACCCTGTCCACAAAATACACACACATTTACCGCCCTTCCTATTGACGTAGACGCCTCTCATGTCCTCATGAAACAGCATTGATGTGGCTCGTACCATGCCCAGGTCAATGCCTGTGGAAGAACCGTGAACTGCAGGGAATAATAACTCACGTATTTTCATTAGGACTGAGGGAACAGTGCAGGGGAAGGGTGTTGCCGGAGCTCAACCCTCGACTGTGACAGCGCTGTTTAACCACAGGCGCACAGTCGCCGTGTGACTGTGAGCTGCCTCCGCCCCGCACTACCCATGACCCCCGGGGGCAGGCGAGGGTCACGTGCACACGGGGATCGGCTGGCGCTCACCCGCCGCTCACAAAGGGCCGTCTCAGAGATGGAGAGAAAAAAAGACCAGCGCCGTTCTGAGGGCGGACACAGACGGGCGCAGCAGCCCTCGGTTCACGGTACTTTTCTGATGTTGGGTTGAAAACAACACAAGCACAGACGCACGCAGAGACCTGTGCGTGTGTGTGTCTGTGTGTTGATTCTTTATAAACCTCCTACCATCGATTGAAATCCATCCGATCTGTCTCAACGATGTCGAGTCTGCGCACCACAGGAAGAGGGAGGCGGGGGGTGGGGGTAGGGGGGGGGGGGGGTCACTCTGTTCTGACCACATCCGCCCCCCCCCCCCCCCCCATCTACTGTGCATGAAGCCCTGTGTGATTGATCGATATTAGAGTTGAATTGGTTATTTCGGCCCCATTTTGCAGCGGCAAAAGTCACAGCCCGAGATTGCAACTCTGATTGGATTTACATTTTTAATGAAAAGCGTTGGAATTTGTGAAAGCAGTGTCCTGTTTGAGATCGCAGAGTGCGCTTCATGCCATTACCGAGCCCGGGCAAGATAAATCGGTTGCATTACCAACTGCCTAATGTTCATTTGTTATGTGTATAATAAAGTGGCATGTATTTGTGCACCACTGAAATTGATTATGTTGTACAGCGCACCATTCGTGGAGGGAAGACTGCTCTCTTTCACAACCTCATAAGTCATTACTGAGTCTTGTGGCAGTTATTAATGTTGTCGGTGTGTGTCTATGTGGACGTACGTATGTGCGTGTACGTGTGTGTGTGTGTGTGTGTGTGTGTGTGTGCGTGCATGCGTGTGCGTGCGTGCGTGTGCGTGCGTGTGTGTGTGTGATGACAATGATGACCCGCTGTTGAATCAACCGGTGCCTTCTCTGGCCTGGCCATGTCTCCCATGCTGCAGCAGCATATAGCCCCCAAAATCTGGCGTGTGCAGCAGTGCCCCTGTCCAATCAACTGTAGACCATTAGACAGACATTCAGTGCGGAACTGATCAGGGTTTCCCCCACCTACTGAGCCTCCCTACGTGCCGGGGATTATGATTAGGCCCATGATGCATTGGTGGAAAACAGGTGAAATTTCTAGGCCATGATGTCTGGCGCTGCCACCGGGGAGCTGCTGTCGTCCGTCAAGCACCTTGACACCTGCAATCCACCAAGCTGGGGCGTGAGCGAGGAGGGGGAGTCAAACCAAAAAGAAAAAAAAAAAAAAAAAGCCAAAGATGGATTTTAAATGGTGGCCGAAACGACAATATTATCATGCCAATGAGCCTTCGGTACACAACGTGGGAATGGGCAATGCAGGAGCGGTAAGACACACACACACACACACACACACACACGGTGCAAGAAACAGATGGAATACCAAAAAATATATACAATATAATATAGTAACCGAATAATGACCGAATGACACTGACACACAGCCGCGGCTCTTTGGTTCAGGTCTGAACGCAGAATGTTGTGTGATGTAAAACAGGTGGATGAGTGGTCAGAGTCACTTCCACAAAAAAAAGTTATTCTCCTGAGAAAAAGAAACCCAAAAAAAAAAAAAAGATTCAAATAATTTCTCCGGTAATGCCACAGCTGAATAATTCACTTGGAGTAATGGTATTGTTCACACCTAATGTATCTCCAGCACTCCCTCTTTGGCAGCGGAGTGCAGCAGCCCATAATTGCTAGGGGCATGCGGCAGGTACTTAAAGTCCAGACCGATGTAGATCATAGGCCACTGCACACCACACTGACAGGCGTCGCCAGTAACCAGTGTTTAATGCCAACTCCGCTCCAACGCTAGAGGTGTGTGGTGGTGGTGGTGGTGGTGGTGGTGGTGGTGGTGGGGGGTGGCGGCAAAGATTACAGTCGGCCGCACGGCTGCGGTGCTCTGCTGAGCCTTACCGCAGGCTATAATTCACGTCCATACATACAATAAGAGAAAATTGCCCTTTGAATCAAATATATAAGAATTATGACATTAATAGGAAGTTAATAAAGGTGCAGAAGTCACAAGGGCAATCCGCGGTCGGGAATTCAAGCCCCTCCGTGCGTCACTTGGGGACGCGAGGCCGGCTGGCGTTCGCATTCTGGGGCCCGCAGTTGCGCGACGCTGCTCGGGTACCGTGTTTGCTTTTCACAGTAACAAATGTAAGGGGAAAAAATACAGCCATATGCTGCAGCACTTTGCTCTGCTGCAGATCATTGCACCCGGACCCTGGGCCTTTAAACCAAAGGGAAGGGGAGGAAGGGAAAACTTTCAGAGGGAGAATAGAGGACTCAACTGGAGTGCAAATCCCCTCTCTGTGGATCATTATGTATCTATTCTCATAAAGGTCAAGAAAAAGCTATTTTCTTTCTCCCTCTGTCCTGTCACCACTGGGGTACGCCGGTTCTCTCTAACAGCAACAAAGCAGCGGCCAACATTGCGACTGATTAACTCACTAACATAGTGACTTAGTCCACACGCTGGCCTGTCTTAACTCACCGGATGATCTGAATCTCTAGATCACAGTGCGCACAGACGTTGCTCCGCACAATCAAAGCTTTCTAAACTCCCTCCGACAACATCATTTTTTGACGTGGTGTAATTGTCCACGCCTCATTATATGTATTTCGGTTATCTCCCATCGACAATCCCGTACCCATCGTCCACAGATTAAGCCCCGCTTCCGTCTCTCATTGCGTTCTTTCTATCTCTCAAAGCCGCCGCCGCCATCTTTCGCTGTTTCCGCCGGTCCTCCCGCAGCTGCTGGGGTTGATTTGATTCAGCAGATTTGATTCCAGCGACCTTTCGCTCCCCACTGATTATTCTCTCTCCGCTCCATTCACAGATGGCTGTGGAGCAGGCCCCGGGGACGGCGTGCGCGCACCCGAGCGGTTGGGGCCAGATACACATCGGCGGCATATATTTACAGAACCTCCTCCTCCGCCTCCCCTCTGCCTCCCCTCCACCTCCCCCCTGCCTCCCCTCTGCCTCCCCTCCACCTCCCCTCCGCCCTCCACTCTCCTGCCGCAGCTTGTCAATGTCTCCATCGTCGCTTCCTCTTCCTCGCGCCCGGGGGGTGGGAGGCGCGCGGGGGGGCGGGGGGGGGGGGGGGGGAGGCGGGGGGGAGAGTCACTTTGTTGACTCACACGGTCGATTCAATATGCACCGCGGGTGGGGGGAGACGACAGGCGTTTGTCCAGCTGCACGTCATGTTTTGCAACGTTTAATGTACATGCCGGACATGAACCCCCCCCCCCCGTATATATATTTCGATTTTTGGTCTTGTTGCTTTCAGTAGTCCGAGAATGTGAGTGCTTACCGGTGGCGCAGACCTTGGGCTCTTTCCGCAAGGCTAACAACAACAACAAAATACATGGCCGCCATTGTTGTGTGCCAGTGTGAAAAAGGCGGATTGGAAATGGTCAATGTCAGTTATTAAATGAAAGGAGGGTTTGGTATAAGTGCAGGAGGGGATAATGTAGCACAAAATACTTTTCTCATCAAAAGTTTTCTATCTTCTGGAACTTTGCCATGTACCTCTTAAGAGACAATATGGGGATCTCACAAAGGAAATTAATTGAACCAAATGTGTGGATGTGAAGTGAGTAAAATAGTAGTTCATGCAAGTGGGTCACCCAATTGAAATCAATTAAAAAAATCCAACATACACGTAATTAACCAAAAGACTACTTTCTACCAAGTTATGGCATTTCCACCTATCCTCCTTCACATACTTTATTTTCAATTTCGCTCACAATAGAAATCCACTTAATATAATGTGGCCCTTGACAACAGAGCCCCTTGTAGAAATAAGATAGATGTTATGAATGCCCATTCTATATTGGTGAGTTAAATGTTTTTTAAAAAATCCAATTAACTTTGAAGAACAGAAAATCAAAGGAAAGACATTCAAGGAAAACCACATTAAGGTTGAAATAATTGAGCTTTATGGATTGAGAAAATGACGAGCCTTTGAAGGTATGTAATTTACTTTCAAAGATTAAAATAGCGTAGTTACACCAATTTAAGTCTTCACACTGTAACATTGTTCTTGTGAGGATTTGCAAACGTATTGAATATTATGACAGCCATGGGGACAGATTTCTATGGTTAGATAGAAACATTTGTTCAGAATGAAGACACTAAAATGATGATATTGCATCAAGATAATACTGATTAGAATGCATTCTTTAATGCGTTGGATTCTTCACTGGCAATGATGCAACAAAAGTGAAATTCTGGTAATCTGTGATAAAGTTTCATGATGTAAATTATTTTAATGTAACCAAAAAAAAAAAGCTGACATTTTTAACCCTCCCTTCTCCTCTATTCTCTGATGAGACAATTATTCAGCTCTTGGAAGAGATACACAGCCCGTTGTCCCTGTTCTTCCAAAACACTTAACGGCCAACATGACTGGGACTCACTACCACATATTCAATTCACAATCTATTTTCTAAAATCCCTCATTCTTTTTTAAAGGTCTCTGTGTGCCAGCACTTTGGATTCATAAAAAAAAGTGTAACAGCTATGAGGGATATATTGGGATGCAGAGGGAGTAACGCAGAGGTTGAGAGAGAGAGAGAGAGAGAGAGAGAGAGAGAGAGAGAGAGAGAGAGAGAGAGAGAGAGAGAGAGAGAGAGAGAGAGAGAGAGAGAGAGAGAGAGAGAGAGAGAGAGAGAGAGAGAGAGAGAGACACACACACACACACACACAAGTCAGGGATATATCTTTGTCTGCTGCAGCAACAAATCCAAGGTACATTCCTGATGTACAGTGAATATGCTTGAGGTTCGGCCATAATTGCCTGTCATCAGAGAATGGAATCTCCCATTGTGTATGATAAAGCGTCTATATCTACAACATATATCAGTCTAATTTGTCAGCGGGCAAAACATAAACGAGAGGGACTGCATTTTGTTAAAGGATGTGTTAAAATCTCCATCCATGCATGGTATATGCGCTGAAAGAGGAAGGAGATTTCACTTCCAAACAATGTTTTCCCTTTCCTATTCTACTGGGGCAGAGATGCAGATGGGAGTTGTAGTTGCGGCGAAACACTGTTGCTGAATGTATGTCATGACGCTTTAATACAAATGAAACATGGCAGATGTGTGAACGAGAAACGACACTGGTTGGTTCCACAGATGTGAAGACGCCACAGCGCACTCTCACTGGAAGCCGGAAGGGCTGCAGTTTAGCCGTGGAAAAAAGAAAGTTCTGCTCTACAGTCCTTGCAGTCTTCTGCCATCCGAGTGGTCCGGCCGTCGCACCCACAATCAACCGCACACTATTACACATGGAGTACATGCTTTTTTGTTCACCCAGCTCATTCTCATTCGCCATGCAAGCAGTGTCGTCAGGGGGGTTGGTGTGTGTGTGTGTGTGTGTGTGTGTGTGTGGGGGGGGGGGGGGTCTGCGTTCTATCCTTCAGCCCTTATCAGCCTTCCTCTCATCCGTTTGTTCTCAGTCCCCCCCCCCCCCCCCCCCCCTTTCTGCAGCCGAGCGGCAGCCTTGGCTTTGTTCACCAAAGGATGAACCAGGCCCCTTGTGTTGTTTTGGTTGGTGGGAACACTGGTGGGGTTGGGGAATATTGATAATAGAATGTGTCAGCCTTGCTCATCATGCCAGATATTATTAAATGAGCAGATTCCTTTTTTTTTTTTCTCGAAGGCACTGGCACTTTGAATCTATTGAGAATCACAGGTTTTTAGTCTTTAAAAAAGGAAATTTTGTTGCAATTTCTGTTAATTGGAACATGGTTTGTCAGAATGCTGATATAGCGGTGATTCTTTATACTAATTTGAAAAAAAAACACACAAACTAATCTCCATAAGCAATTTTGTTCATATTGCGAAGAGCATTAAATAGATTTAATGATGCCTCACAATTTGAGTTATGGGTACCATTTTGGTTCATCAAACTTTGAAAAGGACCATTTAGCTACAGCACTTTTATTGTTAGGACACCCATGAAGAGAACAAACCACAGAAAAAAACAAGCCATGTCTTAGAAACCTTTCCTTTTCAATGTATTTTCTATGGAACAATGTTTTTATTCACATTGGCATCACTGTAGACTTTGTGTGTATGGTATTCTTCCTTTGGCATGCAGTTCCTTAAAGGAAACACCCCAATGTCTAATAGAACGCTGCCAATGTCAGCTGCCCGACTATGGTCGACTTTGTTATCGTTGCTCTCTAAAGCTCTTGCACTGTTGGCTATCCTAAACATAAACAGTCTGTACACATACAGTATGTGTATTTCAGTCAGAGATTGTAACATAAGCAGGATATGAAGATATACTGGTGTCAAACTCATTTTCACCCCGGGCCACATCAGCATTATTGTTGCCTTCAAAGGGCCAGTTGTAACTGTAAGACTATATACATTTAAGTAACTCTCTGTGAATTTGGTTATTTATTCCAGTGTACAAATATTGTACATCCATTTATATCCATGTACAAATGGAAGCATTGGAACCACTGCAATCTAGGGGCAGGATTTGCGGAGCACAACATTGAAATGCATTGTGGGAGATGTAGTTGATGGTCGCTTTATGGTACAGAATATGCCTTTTAAGCTCTCGCGGGCCACATAAAATGACATGGCGGGCCGGATTTGGCCTGCGGGCCTTGAGTTTGACACATGTGCTGTAGATAGACAGACAGACGTAACGACAGATAGCTAGATGGACAGAGCGATGACATTGACAGATTTACCAAAAATATTAAACTGTATACAAATCTGAGTTAGAGGACAACATAGCAACCATAGAAACCTTCCAACAGATATATGTGATTGGATGTCATTTCACAAAGTACACCACTTCAATGCAGATTGCCTATGCCCAGCTGGGGGTGCTATCAGGCTAACTCCCAGCCCTCTGGGCGCTGTACAACTTTTAACTCTAAGATAAGTTTCTTTATTTTTGTTATCCACACTCGGCTGCAATAGGTACTCGTGGAGAATAACGGAGAGCTATGAGTGAATACCTTGCGGTTATGATAAACAGCGTTCCAACATCTATAAAGTGCTGATGCTGACAACGGTGACATCCCCAGGGGAAACAAATAACAGAGGTGGGTTCACACTTACAGCCACCTGTACTTTCCCCGTCGTTCTTTCTTCTATATCAACAGTGAATACTCTTAAAAAAAAAGAAAAAAAAAGTGCACTGAAACAAATCCTCTTCGTGTAGTGAGACTGTATGTGGTGAGACTGAGGCTGACTACGAAGACTGTTTGATTTCACTCTATTTCAGCTTTACGCCTTCCCGTGTGTGCGCCGCTCACACAATGATGGCGGCATTAGGACAGATAAGCCGCCGTGTCTTAAGAAACAGAGAGAGACCCTAATAGGCTGTGCTCGTGTATGCGCGCAGCATGCAGGTGTGCGCGCGCGTTGATCTTGCAGCAAGTGGGCACTCGGCTACGTGTGGGTGAGTGGTCCTCTGTGTGCCTTTTTGTGGCAGATGTCTATCACTTAGTAAAACGTTGTGGGTTGTATTCCTGCGCGGCAGAGTACCTGGAAGAGCACAAGCAACTAAGAGACCATGCAGCAGGCACGGTTGCCAGTAGAGACAGGTTCAAATGTAGTCCATCTTCCACGTAGGAGGGGGAGATATAGATATGCAAAGCAAACAAGTGTTTTCTGTTCCTTCGTCTTTCCTGCTCCCTTGACCCCTACAGTCCCGTGGGAACCTTCGTTACTGTGAAACCCCAACCGTTGGTTGGGTTTACGCTACTCACTCAGCTCCAGAGAGACAGAGGATCATTTGCTGCAGGGAACGCTCATGTTTACACCATATCTGTGTGGATCTATTGTGTGTTAACTACCCCTTATATAAATAGGCCTACCTACATTCTCCTATTAGGAATCTGTTTAAACAGACTGGTTTAAGAACGCATTTGCCATTTGACTAGGCCCACATTGCATTAAAGGTTGTGAAAGAAGGATGTTTGCTATATTACAATGCAATCCAGGTGTTTCGGGGGGACCAAGGAGATAAATAGTTTAGATGATGGAGGCGAAACCCTGCTTCTTCAACAACATGCAAAATGCACCACCCTGAAAGGAAGGAATGATATGCACATTAAATTATTTCGGAGGTAGAGGCGTTTGACTTAATGTTAGGGAGCACACACTTAAGTAGGCACAATTATTTAAAATGAAAAATCCCTCACCCTGAA
Organism: Urophycis tenuis; assembly: GCA_036785325.1. NCBI lineage: Eukaryota > Metazoa > Chordata > Actinopteri > Gadiformes > Phycidae > Urophycis > Urophycis tenuis. The sequence continues at coordinate 8,518,055 of JAXIVH010000015.1, forward strand.
ACTGGCTACTATTAAGTCTGGCAGTGTAAAGTGTTACATTATTGAGCTAGAGACTGTTCTTGGGGCTAAATTGGACTGTAGTGGATGTAGACATTATGCATGTTTCAAGTTCCCTTCCAGGTCCCTGCACCCATTATTTTAATATAGAATGGAGTATGAAATAAATTGGATTGAAAGAGTTCCCCTTTGCCTTCCCCCTACATGTTCCTCGCATGTCCCCTCTCCCACTTAGACTCTGTGGACAGAATGATCTCTTTCTGGTTCACCTGAAGGGCATGTCTTTTTCTCTCAGGGATGACGTTGCAATGCTGAGGGATGGTGAGGGGGGGGGGGGGGGGGGGAGGCCAGTATGAATGTGTGAGGACCTGGTCTGACGTTACGTGTTTGGAAATGACTGTGAATCACATGTGGTTGTGCGAGCAGCTGGTCATTATTTTTGGTGCAGTGTTTGTGCGCACTGCTTATATTTTTTTGGTACGCATGTGTGTGTGCGTGAGTACGACTAGGGAAGGCACTCTTCATTTTTGCTATCCTCATGATTGATATGAAATTGCATTAGAAAGTAAATCCACATTTACACTAGTAGACAAAACAACGCGCAGGTCTACACGGGATCTAGCCGGCGTTCATCTGCTGTGAACAGAAATCCCCCCGAAGGTAGTGGAATAATTGTGCAGTATCTGGCCGAGGTAGAGGAGCTCCTCACCTCGATGAAGAGGGAGGAGCGCGTTCACTTCATCTTCCTGCACTGACAGTTCCGCACTTCTCCGCCAGTCAGCATGTTTAAGGTGGTAAACAAAAGGTGGAATGGATGGTTAAGCTTAGCAGGTAACTCTGGCTGAGTTCTTGGGTGTCCTTGAAACTTTATTGACTGGCGGCGCGGTGTCAAGACCGGGGGTACTGGGAACAGACAAGAGTTGCAGGTGCATCACCTGCTGTCGTCGACTGGTCTTCATGGTAATGCCGTCTGACACCACATCCAGAACATGCTCTGACTCAAGACGGTACCGGTGCAGTGCAACAACAAAGCACATAATGAGGGCCCATACTATAATGCAGACAGTGGGCCTTACACCTGAGGCGTATTTCAGCATACGTGTCCGATAGTGAGTGCAATGCGGCCCCAAACCCATTAGCAGCTTCCAACAATGCGTATTGCGTTCTATTCCATTGTGTCTATACTGTAACAGTGCGGCTCAGATGTGCATACTGTATGCCTCTCGTCTAACTGATCCAGCATTCTGTGTGTTTATTGGATGGATTTGCAAGCTTGACATCAGACTAAGCCCAGTCTTCTCCTGTGAAGTGCAAATGAGGCCATAATTTGATTACACACACACACACACACACACACACACACACGATACAGAAAGGAGTGGAACGCAGCCTACAGAGACTGCAGTGGTAACATGGCTGACACAATGTGCAAGTTTAATTGTGACTTCAGATACTTAGGCCCATATGAAACGGTATAGAATTCTTTATTTATTTTGAGCATATAGTAATTGATAAACAAAATGCCCGACGGGCATTATAATACCTGGATGGTTTTCATCCGTAATGCCGCTACATATGCAATATACAGGAATATAATTACTCTGTGATGGAACAGAACTTTGACCAGTTTTCAGTAAACCATTGCCTCATGGGACAATTACAAGCAATGCTTTTTGCTGTAATGCATGTGTATTTATTTAGCCAAAGCGGTCCAACTGGTGAAATATATAATCTGAATATAAGAACAAAATGTGCGCGCCACACGCCCATCCTTCCTCTCGTCTCCCGCTTCACACTTAGGTTCTAAATGCAGCATGACAAGCTCCTGCAAGAGGCTTGGCATGCTGTGTGCGTAATCCTCCTAATGTATTCTCCTTCTCCCGCCCCCCCCTCGCTTCCTTCCTTCCTCCCTCCTGCAGCCTCCCAAAGTGCCAAGCTGCAGCGAGATGTCAGGTCCTTTAAGTGATGTAGGCCACCGTGGGCCACCGTAGGGGACACTTTTAAAACAACCCCTAGCAGAAGTCTTATGCACATTTCTTCTCATATAGATCGTCAGAAGCCCCGACTACGCCGGGGAGTGTTGCGTCTCGCTGCAGGAGTCTGGTATTAACTGGGATTTTTTCTTTTTTAAACCTTCAACTAAAAGCATAATTACAGGTTGCGCAAAATACCTTTTCTTTTTCACATATCCACATGCAGCCTCTCACATCTGATACAAGGCGGTCTGTAGCCTGCTCTACAAAGGGACAATTGGTACCCTGGGAAGGGATCCCAGGGTTGAAGACATTTCTACATTAGCACATTAAGTACTGGAGGACCATACATGCTAGAACAGGTGGTGTGATCGGCAGAATGTAAGGCTGCCATTTTTGCCCTCTCAATCAGAGTTCAGAGAGCAGAAAAAAAGTCAGCATTTTATGTTTACAATAGCTCAAAAACAAGTGTTATATCAAGTCTATTATCAACTCTTTTGCAATTTGCCGAGTGCCCTCTAAAAGGTACATAATACTAAATGTATCAAATGGTGTGGTAGAAAATGGACGTTTTGGCTGCTTCATTGTTTGAAAACCTACTGTGCTGGTTTTGCATCCCAAACGGGGTATGACATATATACTGAGAGTGTCTACTCTCTGCACCCAGCCTAGAGCCATGAGGCTGTACCACTGGAACGCTTGTCCCCATCATTGAGCCCACTCAATGTCAAATAGCTTCATCACAAGCCTTCCGAATGCCAACAGGTCGAGATCCTTTGCAGGAATTATTGTCAGATCATTTCTCACACTTCACACAAACCTCCATGCCTCCTACCAACCAAAGAACATCGGTTTAGGGAAAAGTCTAAAATAATCTTAGTAAGCAGGAGTAAAAAAAACAAAAGTCCCCAACGTCTAAGCATATTGTTCCTCTAATGTGCAAGAGGCATTACCCACCCACAAATTCAGTCTTTGTCCTTGGATAATTATAGCCACCAGCACAGGGTTAATTGAACTGAAATAGTCTGTGCAGCGAGTTCAACCAAAGCACGGCACTACAGAAAGGGGATATAATACCCATCTGGAAGGAATGACTAGATTGTTAACAGTGACAGGAGCATTAATACAGTTTGAAATGTCCAAGGCTGCTGATGATAGGCGAGGCATTTCCACTGCCAATTACAATAGGGAACCTTTTGAATCCACTTTCAGATGTAACATTTTAAACAGTACCAGACACAAAAAAATACCTTGACCTAACATTAAATATAAAATATTTATGCAAAACAGATGTCATGTATGTAAAACACATTTTCCCTCTGCTGGACAATGGGGAAAACAATAGATATAATGTAATGTATGTATAATGTAATGTAATAAAATCACTTCAAGGACTTCCAAGTGGGATGATTTACCAGCTGCATTGACTAAAGTGAAGACACGAAAATCTGATTCATTTGAGAACTTTATTTACAAAGTTAGGGAACTCCGATTCTTCAAAACTAATAGAATTCTGGTAGACACATGTGTTCCATCTGCAGACCTGATGAAATAAAATGAAAACAACACCTAGTTACACGACTGACGACATCAAAGAAACATTTCTAGTACCAGCCGGCACAGCAGTGTGACAACACGGTCAGACCTGCTGGTTCCTTCTGAGATATATACATATAACATTTATAGAAAAAAGGAGAAGAGAATCTATATATATACATATATATATATATATATATACACAGTATATATATATACATATACATACACATATATATATATACATGTGCATGAATATATACGAGATAGATAGATAGCGAGAGAGCGTGATATGAGATGTATATAGAGATATACATCCATCTATAAATGAATGCAATAAACTGTCAAAGAGTATTTTGTCATTTGCCCAGCTTATCAAAACATTGTTCCAATATGGACCCATATCACTTGGCGGCTGTCAAGCTCAGACACACAGGTAATGCATTTAGAGGTGTTCCTCTGAGTAAAAATTATTTTGAAAGACATTGCCAGAGAATTATCCAAGCAATCATTCAAGAATACAATTTTGCCATCCAAATGGAAAAGTGGTTAATGGCAGGATGCTGAATGTAAAACTGACCTTTGGGGAAGCGAAGCAACAGCGAATCACTTCACTTCTTCAGGAGCTGGTGTCGGACGACAATGAAGGGGAACGAGAAGCCGCTTCCGAAGAAAGCCACCATCATGCCCAGCAGGCGCCATTTGTTTTCAACAGAGAATGGCATGTTCTGAAAGAATAAAAAGGCATCAGAAACAAGACCTCCTCAAAATGCGCACTTGGGTGTGGATTTTGAATGAATGCAAGTCAAGTGCAGTGCCGCTCCACACAAGGTTACCTTGGTCGTTTTTTTTTAATGGATGCACATTTCTAAATTAAAAATGAATACCAAACCCAAAATAGTCATATTTTATGAGAAAGGTGATGCAGTGGGTTAAATGGTAGATAGATATGACAGTGATATGGATTGATCCTGCTCCTTCAAAACATTCTGGGTGGGTCTGGCTCAAACAAGGGTGTTTAACAGTTTTGCTGTGAATGACAAGTGGTGCTTTGTGAAAATGTGTTGGAGCCACCGGTATCAATTGGTTTGTTTTATGAGAATGTTTGGCTGTCCAGAACCATGGTGTGGAGCTTCAGCCAACTGCATGAACGTGACTTAACTGGGCTTCCTGAAAAGCACGTCATCAAAGCAAGTCATCAACATTTTAGGCACAGCAAACAGCTTGCGCTGAATTGAGCCCAATGTGTTGCACTGACAATGATTTAATGCATATGTGAACAATGGCATGAAGGCCGAAACAAAACATTGGAGAGTTGAGCTGAATTCACAGCCCTGTCTAACCCGTGTTTGTGAAGAGCCGGGACTCAGGAGACACAACGCTGACCTTGGCAGCGCTGACTGGCTTCTACTTTCAACATCACATTAACGTGGACACAGCGAGGCATTGAAGCATTTCACCAAAAGAACATGAGCTGAAGAGCAAATGTGGAAACGGAATCCACTCCACTTAAAATAGGTTGAAAGGTCATTCACACGCACTGCTGAAAAGCATTTGGTAGATCATAACCAAGTGAAAATACAGTGGTAAGATTATGCCAGGTGTGGATTAACGGGGAAAGTCAACTGTGCATAAGGTTGATTTTAGGTTTGTGTCATTGGCACTATTATTACAAAGTATGCATTGCTAAAGCTTGAATGACAGATTGTGCTATAGTGTGCAGTTGTTTGGATACAAACATTAAAGCAATCTCATGCATACACCATGTATCAATGTATTTTATTACCGCTGACACATACCGGAAATTCATGTCCATAGTTAAAAAAAAAAAAAAAAAAGTTATGCTCCAGGCACTTCAACGCAGCCGTTTACTTATTTTGTTGTTGTACAGTGAGGAAATACCCTGGGTGTACAGTGGAATTTAGTGCAAGACCCATGGTGTATACTTTCTGTTACGTCCCTGCATATTTTACTGTCTCAGTCATAATGGCATGGCTGTATTGCGACTTAAGTATAATTTTTACATTTATAATTATAATTATTTATAACAATACCATTTATTTTATATCTCCATCAATACCCTTGAATACCTTCATGTTATGTTATTGAAATAAGTTACTTTGATGTGTTGTGTTGATGTGTACCTACCAACCTTAACCTTCAAAATAAAATGGTCAACTCGTTGTAAAAAGGCAGCAGTGTTCATTGCAGATCGTCATCAAGAAGTAAAGTATACGTTCACATTGGATATGCGTGGATATGGCCTAGCCATGACTAGGCCTTACGGGTTATAAGGGTTATGACCTTTGAACATTCACCTGAGGGAATTTAATCAAATGCAAGTGCTCGTATGTCATCAGTGAATTGAATGTGGAACCATAAAACTAAACGCATAGGCCGTTTCATTTAAATAAATTACGTTTAGTTGGCTATATACATGTAGCACGTCTTGGAGACAGCGGCTTAGCGGGTTAGCTTATGCTAACGATATAAGCATACTATCAACCAGTGGAGTGGGACAGTAACGACACTAATCGGTTGCTTTCTTTATCACACACACACGCACACGTACAAAACGTACGTACTATGAACTTACAAAGGGTGTAAAATTAACCAGAATATTGTTAATATATCGCTTGTATGAGAATATCATCAACAAGCATGTCGCTAAAATGACCTCCAAGCGGGCGTTTGCTAACAACAAGGCACAGTCAATGCGTATTTCTTTGAAAGCCTTAAAATACTCGTTTGCGAAGTATAGTACCTGTCCTGGTCCCTCGGCATAGTGCGAAGAACGAACGGCCGACGTTGTGAAGCGACGTACTGCCTGTCCCAGCATGATTATGTTGTTAGTTTGTTGCTGTCGGTTTCAAAAGTGTTCTCCTTGCGACCTTCTTTCTGCTACTGACTGATACTGGCGCACAGGATTCTGGTCATCAAGCCTGATGGGAACCATGGGAAATGTAGTTCTTATACTATACTCGTGCCGTTCAATCGGTATATTTGAATCCAATTTAGTTTCATTCTGCCCTATTGTTGCAAAAGCAAGGCAGGTCGAGTATTTCATAATGAAGGCTAGTCTTATAGATGCTATATGTATTTCCGTTTTTGTCAGTTTTGGCCTGAATTGTCAGTATTTGGCATGTCAGTATTTGAACTGATCAATTGTAGCCTACTGTGGGGTACTTAACATAGGCCTACCCTTATTTATAGATGGATTGATAATACCACAGTGCTCGTTGTGTTTTCTTTTTAGGAATGTATATTGCCACAGAAATTGTATAATTGTAAATGGTTGACTAAATCCTGATTAGGGATTTAGTGTAGGTTGACCTAATAATGTAACCTGTGAGTCTAAAAACTTACATGCTTTCAGTATGCACTTTATATTTCTCCAATGCTGCCACAAAGCACTCTCCATTGCTGCTTATTTCCATTCTTCATCTTTCATTCTTCATTGATGCTCTTATAGATCCATAATGCCCTGATTTTACTGTTATTCTGTACTCATTGTATTTAATGTTTAAGTTTATGTTTATGTTTAACTGTTTACTTTGATTTTCCTCCCATGTTGGAACGGGCCTCGTCCAATACATTTCATTGTACACACTATATGTACAGACTATGAATCTAAGTTATGCTGCACATTCGACAATAAAGGACTTGAAACTTGAAATTGAAACCTAATAATGACTACATTTAATTAAGTACCATTCAAAATCAGTTGTTCTATTTTTTGTCGGAATAAAGTATAACTTACCACAGAATGCATTAAGTACACACTTAAGAAAAGAACGGCAATTAATATTCACTTGACTCTGACAGGCATCTAGGACTTGATTGGGAATCGGGCATATTTATATGCGGTACACATTTGTATATTTTTTTGTTATTGCCAATATTGATTTGTCCCTGTTATGAAATTTAGGTTACATATTTCTTAATTGCAAAGAACATTGATGTGGCGTTTAGTCTGTTCATCATCGTTTGCTAAAAATACATTTTTTATGCAAACGATGGCCGTTTGCCAACTGGACCCCCTTGACTGGACCCCATGCCGGAAGCCAAACAGTATCACGCAGGTGCAAGGTGTGCCGTTATTTAGGTCTCTGGTGCCGCGCAGTGCTCCCGAGATCATATATCTATATATATTTGTCCAGGGACTCCACCACTGTTGGAGTCACATGCGGGCGAGCCCAGCATGGCGCCTGTGATTATGGACTGCCTCAATGGCAGGCAGAAGTGTATCAGTCAGCGGGACACGCTGTCAGAGAGCGATCCAACACACAACGCACCCCAGGTCAGCACCGGCTCCAGTCACTAATTATCTGCGCCTCCCCCTCAATCCCTTCTGCTTCCACTGGTGCCACCCCCAGAAGTCCTCTGATCTAACGTGGAGGATGGGGGACAGGGAGGCGGACAAGGTGGAGGACAGCTGGTGTACCAGTAAAGAATGACAAGAACACAGAGATACAGCACAAGTCATCCCTTAGTAGGTCATTCTCACAGTGGTTTCAAATTAGTTCACTGTACAATATCAGATTTTTTCTCTCTGACATTTTAATCATTTAAGAAATAATCCTAGAACATAGTGCTTCAAACATTTAAAAAAATGTTAATAGGAGAGTATCTTAGGATGGCATTAGTTTAATGGCCCAATTTTTCCAGGTACTTATGTGTGTGGAGAAACAGTCTTACCTCACTCAAACCCAAATGTCTTATAGACTGTTTTACCCTAAAATGCAAAGTCCCTACATTCACTCAGACCAGGCATGCCTCATGTCTGATTTGCAGTCGAAAAATAAATATAATTTAATTTGTTGAAATATGTTTGTAAATAACGTATAACAATAAGGTACAGGATTCTCTAATGGCAAACTTAGATTTGCCATTTATTTGCAGATTTAGAATGATTTGCAGATTTAGAATGTATGAACGTGAACAAGAAAAAAAAAAACCCAACAACTCGATCCTGAATGTGTTTGGGTTTGTCGTGCTGAACAGTAACCTTTGATGAGATGCTGTTGGACAAGGAGAAGCGAATGCGTATGGCCATGCAGACGGCCACAACAACCCACTCCGTCATGACCGGCCACATCCATCCAAGCAGGGTCATCACCTGGCTTGTGGCCACCTGTCTAACCTGTCAACGCCAAGGCAATCTGTTAAGCACATAAAGGGCTGCAAACAAGCCAGATATCTGCCTAATAGTACTTGCCAAACAAATAATGTTGAAAGGCCATGGAAAAATGTATCTCTCTGTTCAGTCAGAGAAAGGTGTATAAACCACAGGCCTAAAAGAAATGTTTCCCCCCCACTCATAACTGGAATTGCTGTTATTGTAGTGGATGTTCTTGTTGCTTCTCTTGGGTTTTTTTTTTAATTGAATTTCATTGATTTAGTAACAAAGCTATTAGGATTCATTGTTTTGTCAATTGGTTTGCGATAACCCTTGGTTTGAAAAAGAGGCAATACAAAGACACTGGTCGCATCCAAACACAGGCTGTCGTTCTAACAACTCGTCCTCACATTTGAGAGCGCAATTACCATCCAGAGATACTCTAGCTCAATCAGATCTGTAAACAAACCCATAATCAACCATGTGCATGATTATGCATACTAATGTGAACATTTGTATGAACGGCCAATCTGTGCATATAATCTGTACATGATATCACTCCCTGATTTTATTCAAGGATTGTCTTTGAATTTTAATGCACATCATATTTGTGATAAATCATCCACAGTTTTATTTTTCATTAGGAAAGACAAAATATAAAATAACACTGTGTGTCTATCTAGGAATCTGTGAAACAGAAGTTCAATGGATGTTTGAATAAATACAAGCAATTAACTTCAGCAGGAGACACTTGTTCCAATGACCTCGGCGTTCTATCATTGCTGTTTACAAATGCGCTGCCCTGTTTTCATTGGGCAATTTCAGAATGAGAAGTGGGCTGCTTTGTTTTGGGGTGTAAAACATTACAGAGGTCACATGCAAACTCTCTCCTATACCCATCTTGCAAAGAGTCTTGCTTGGCGGTGCGCTGCAGTCCCTTTGTAACTGCAATAAGGAGGATTTATGGATTAGCGTAAAATTAGCAACACATTTTTTGAATGTCACACAAGTTTCAAGTTTCTCCAAACTACTATAAGCTTGCATCTTCATTCTAGCGCCAGACAGCCTCTTAAGCCATAAGCAGCTTGAAGAGATGCATTAGCACTCATGTATGCATGATGGTGACTAGGTTTTTTTTTTTTTTTATAACATCTAAAAGTTGATTCAATAGAAAAGAGTTACCACCACTAACCTATCTTCTGGGGAATAGATAACCAATAACCCTGAACATTTTGACCAGAGGCCTCCAGAATAACTCCTTACCTGAAGTTGTTTATTCCAACACCATTTATATATTGCACTTCAACAACGTGGATTTCAATTTCATTCTCTCTCTCTCTCTCTTTTAGTCTCTCATGCTCCCCTATACCTTTTTTGTCCCCTTGAAATTAAATGTATTGTCATGATTTGATTCTTTATTATGGTTGACAAGCTGATAATAGCCTGAGTCAGAGTTCTATTCAGGAGAACAGCTGCAAACATCATTCTGACCATTTTCTCTTTTCATATCTGCCCATTTGGCTGAGGTTCACCGTAAGGCCCCGACAAACCGACGTCAAAGAACTAGCTTCAGCGTATAGCCTGACAAACCGACGTCAAAGAACTAGCTTCAACGTATACCCTGACAAACCGACGGCAAGAACTAGCTTCAATGTATAGCCTGACAAACCGACGTCAAAGAACTAGCTTCAACATATAGCCTGACAAACCGACGTCAAAGAACTAGCTTCAACGTGTAGCCTGACAATGGCGCTGCCTCGCATCGCCTGTGTCTTGGCTGAAAACGTTGTACTAGAACACTCCGCAAAAACTACAGCCAACGACCAACTATCATGCACGTTCTGCGCCTGTGTGAGAGGAAGTCACTCTCCCTTCCCTACGGTAGTCTGTATTCGTCTTACAAAATGCAGGATGCTGCTGAAAGACATGGGCCTGCGGACATATGCAAACATGGCACAAAGCAGCGTTTGCCTGCCATTTCACGCCACTCTCGCTCAGACGGTTTGGTAACACAGCCAATTCTAATGGAGAGAGTGTGTGTGAAAATGATGAATGTTCAGATGAGACGACGTGGAAAAAAAGCCAATCTTTTTTTTTTTGGGGGGGGGGGGGGGCGCCCTTTTGTCAAAGTCGTTTGCTGCCTCACTTGCTTCTGTTTCTCTTCTCGCAGTTCGTATTCATATCGAGCTGAACGGCCAACCCGAGCCATTCCCTCGATGGCCCCCGTACCCGATTAAACATGCTGAAATGGCCGGAAAAAAAAACCCACAGACAAGGGCCTACTAGTGCCAATGGAGGAAACTTGGACCACAGACGCTCACCGACGGCCCGTAATAGTCCGACAGCCTGCGGTTAGCCTGGTGTGTCAGGGGCGTTGGGGCTCTGTTGAAGGGTTTTATGAGGTGTGAAAATGTGCTCTTGTTTTCGTGCTGCTTGCGTTCTGGTACGAACCTTGTACTGAGGCGTTTTTAATTTCTGTTCACTCAAGTGTATGATGTAGAACACGCATTGTGCTCCATCTGTCTGTCTGTCTGTCTGTCTGTCTATCTGTCTATTTATCTATATACTGTATATACATATATATTACAGTATAGACTACATATAGATGTACTGTATATATCGACCTACATACAGCAAATATGCAAGGTAGGCCTATGTAAGGTTTGCCTTTCACTGAGCAACCAAACCTTCTGTTTAATTTGGTCGAATCCAATTATTTTGTGGAAAATATTATCTTGAAGTCACAATGTGTCAGATTGAGCCCCTCACCCAGTCAGTAGGCGGGAGAATTTCAACTCCGTCACAGTGTTCTGTCCACTCTAATGGCAATGCAACGGTGTGATGCTAACTAGCGTAGCTCAGCGATGTGGGTGGTATGAGTGGGACAAGCCCCACGGTGTGTCGAGAATACCATTTTTCTCAACAAAGAGAGAGGTACTGGGCTGGCCAGCACTTTTTTGGATTTTTTTGGAATTTATCATGTATATGTTGTGATTTCATTCACTGAATTACTTAAATTGCCAGTTGACATGTGACATGTCACAACGTTAAATGCTGATATTGACCATTGACTGCGGTCTGTGTTTCTCTGTCGCTCCTTTATCCAGGAGGCATGTCGGGCTTTTAGAGGTTGTATGTCTGGCTCACTTGGAGGCATCCGTTTTAGAACATCACAACACAAAACACATCTGTAAATAAAACAAAGTACTATGCTTCTGAAAGAGTTTTTTTTCTTCAGAAAAAGCATACTTTTTGGGGTTTTTTTGGGGGAGGGGGAAATTGGCACTAGAGCATGCAATCTAAGACAAATCCCTCAGGATCACGGATCAGACAGTTCTTATTTTCAATATAAGTATTAATATTTATATTTCATTTCACGATGACTGTCTTTTCCATTTTTATTATAATTTCCATGGGTATTTCATTGTGCACAAACAAGGGATTATCTCTCAAGGCAGATGCTAGTGTACGATTACGAGTCTTCATCACTGTATATGTTTCTCTGCGCGTCATTTTGCCTGTATGCAAACCACTCTCGGCAATCCCAGCACTCCATTAAAAATGAGCTCCTGCTTTAACACCCTGTCAACCATGAGACAAAGGGGCCGCAAAGCCACCTGTCAGCGTCCCCCGTTCAGGAGAGCGCCGGGCCGACCGAGGACTGACCGGGAGCATCTGTGACAGTGTTTGTGTCTAATACGCTAATGAGAGCTGTCAAGCCGTCAGATCACTCGCCTTGCCCGCAGACGCTTACAATGGCACCTTCAATTTAGCTCCCCTGAGTGACGTTACTAAACAGGGTAGCAAAGAGGACACAAAGTGTGCCGGGGTGCATTTGTATGTGCGCTGGCAGACACACACGCACGCATGCAGACACGCGCACACGAATGCACCTATGCAAGCGGGAACAAACGATGCACACGCATGCTGGCAGACCTGCACACACACACACACACACACACACACGTTATGATGCATTACTTTAGGAAAATACTTTGGGTAAGTAACAACCCCTTCTCTTTAATCATTCCCCCTTGAAAACAAGATTCATTGTCAAGTTCCATTTCAAATAAATGACTTCAGGAGACGTTTATATCCAGGGTAACTTAGAGTGATTTCACATATGGCTGTTGACATTGGGTGTTGAACACAGTACATTTTGTTTGGGAGTGTATGAGGTTATTCACTAAAGGTGTTCAAAGTCACAGATTTTTGAAAACTATCAATTATTTGATTTAGGGATGGATTCCAATTTGATGCACCCAGAGTACCACTTTACTTTACCACTAAGAGGCCTATCTGGAACAATCATGGCACTGCGGAAAATGTCTTAGTGGTAAGGCCTTTAAGTTTAGTTTTAAGTAAGCAATCTATGCGCTGACCGTGGTGGTAGAAAATTCCCAACAGCTTGAACGTGAAAAGAGTGCAGTTTGGGTCCATTGTATGTTACTTTGCAAACATTTTCAAAATCCTTTGTTTTCAAAATATTATATACCTGCTGAGTTCACTGATCATTTACATTATTATTATTATTATTATTATTATTAGAAACACATCTCCCATTCAAAAATACAACTACTATATATATATTTCAAAATGTGATTATTTTTTCTGTTGGGGATATGAGTGGATGAATTTAACTAGTAAATGGACTATCATTAATACTGTAATTTTACACTAATTTCTAAAGAAATTACCTACTACTATCAAGGAACACAGTAGCTCAGCTTCTTACCATTTATTTTAGTAATATATGTAATTTGGTGGCTGTTGGATTAGTCAACAGATTAGTCAATTGTTGATTGAAACAATTGTACAATTGATGTAATTAAAGTTTGGCATGATGATGCCTATAACACTGATGACTGTGCTTTGAGCAAGTGAGATAATGGAGTGAGATGCACAGACATTATTTTGAGAACAGAAATTGATGGGAAAATAAACGAACAGTGCCAACTAATAGTGGCACTGAAACTGATGTTCAGTACATAATTATGATGCAGTCTGATCATGTGATTTTTGCATCACAGGACTTGTCATACAAACAATATATGTGTGAGGAAATATATCAGGCTGATGTGCATGATTCTAATGACTCTGTGATTGATGCATACCCTCCAGTTTACTTTGCTTATAATATAGATGGATCCTTCAAAACTTTATTTTACCAACAAAATATGTTCATTTTATCATCTCTAAAAGTTTATACCTGAGCCTGTGTAGAGTAAATAATGGAGGAATAAAAGACAAAGAGCTGCTGTTGTGTGACTCTCTGAGTAAAATAAAGGCTTTATGTGGTTTAGCAGTGCATAATGAAGCACTTAAAATGTGTTAATGACCTCCAATACCCAGTTAACGTCAACTCTTATTGTGAAGGAGAAAAATGAAAGCATAAAAAATGCCATGAAACTCAATGTGAGTTGCCTGAATGAACGCGTCTGCTCAAGGGATAACTAGGAAATGGAAAACCAGTCGGGTTTATTCCAAAGTGTATAGGCAAATAAGTTATGTGAGTAACTACATGTTGACATCTGATGGACTTCTCAATTACAGTCAATTTCCCTCCCAATATGAAATGCTTCAGAGCGAAATAAAATAAAAAATCATTACCCTAGGTGCGAGGAAGAGCCAAGAGCCTGTGACACTGACAGGCTGATTGGTCACGAGAGAGCTGGTGCAGCTGTGTCCCACAGACCCCTCAGTACCATGATTATCTCGGGAGAGTAGGCGGGTGGGAAGCTGTCTGGATGCCTCGGAGAGCCAGAGTACCGATGCCAGGAACTGACATCGTTTTATCCAGCCAGAGATCAGACGTGATTACCTGGGCATGAAAAGCAGAAGCCAACGCCTGGTGAAACGCAGGTGGAAGTGTCTCATGCCCTCCTTGCTGCTGATTTTGAGTGCTTCCCCTTGTTTGGGGGGGGGGGGGGGGGGGGGGGGGGGGGAGGGGGGGCAGCAGGGAAATGTTGCTCTGTGGCTAATCTCAGACCTAAAATTGACACAGTGTCAATAAACAGTGTCTAATGTTTACACCTATAGGACTATCGGTTAACTGTCAGTAACACGGTCAGTATGTAAAGATTACCGTTAAAGCCTTCCCGGGTCCAGAAATGAGGAATTCCGTCAAATAACGAAGAAATACTGAGAACAGACTCTTCTCGTCTTCAGTACACGACCAGACTGTAATTCTAAATCGTTTTTTTAGGTTCACCTGCTTGCTGACTAGATTACCAAGATAGCATTAGCGCGAATGAAACAACGTTTGCACGCACAATGTAAAAGTCATCCTTAGTTCATAGTTATCTGCGACGTGTAAAAGACTAAGACAAACAGTGAATCCACTGCTGATCAGAGCAGACACAGCAGTCATTATCGTGCTCATAAATCTCATTGTAATTTCCACTTGCTCAATGCGTGTCGTCAGCGAATGCTGCTGTGGAGCTTTACTGACCGCTGACTCACAGCGTGGGGCAAAACACTATATAACGAATGGATTTTCTAGTCTTTCTTCTCAACAGATAATGGATAGGATAACACAAGTATTCATGAAGGTGGAAAGGATTGTTTCATTGTTTTTGCCGTATCGAAAGCTCGTCACAACGTGCGTGACCGAGAAATGGGTCATAATCCGACTGTATTTATTTGCTTGCGTGACGTGTTCTCCAACAACAGTCAAGGGCTTTCCAAAGGCCTTTATCACCACGGCCTGTACTATTTGTAACCTTCACCAATGACTTTTGGGTGGGGTTGTGGGGTTGTCTGTGTGTGTGTGTGTGTGTGTGGGGGGGGGGTTGCATTTAGGAAGTGGACGTATTCAGCCACTGTAGGCACTGTGCCTTGTGGCCGGGGAGACACAAAATGTTGATGACTCCCCAACCAACACAGCATTAAAGATGCAGCCCCTATGTCAGGCACTGAAACACTGTGGGGCCAAAGGAAGGAAGCGGAGCACGTTCAGAGAAGTGCAGCGTGGTTGGTGGTGTCAGAGGCAGGGTTTGAGTTTAAATGCACCCAAACACTTCAAAGGTTTCAACTTTTCATTTCAAGCAAAAAATGATCCGTAAACATTGCCAAGTTTGTCCACGATCCCAGTAAATCCATCGAAATTGCTGAATTGAATAATATATCACCTTATTTTTCCAGCCTGGACCGGAAATTAGCTTTTGGCCTCACCTCAGAGACATTACAATTACAACAGCACATCACATCACATACACACACACACACCACATAAATCAAACACACGCACACTTGTTTCGTTTGATAGCAGCAGCTCATCAGATCTTATTTAATAGAGCAATTGCATTTGGTGCAAATTACCTTTAGCTAAGGGACAGCAGCAAGCTGTGGCAGGCTAGCCTGGTTACTAATTACAATGGTAATCATTAAAAATTACAAGATGACAATTAAAGCAAGGGTGCTCAAAAACATATTTGAGAGTGGCAAGAAGTAATATACACCAATATTCAAAACGTGTGCTGTATTTCATTTCACGCAATTATACCAAACCATTTGCCTGCAGTTACATCCATTGAAAATCTATGCCTTTGTTAATGGAATTATAATGATGTAGTGTATGCCATGGCACCAAATCAAATGGTATTGATTTAAGAAGATTTTTGGCCCAGGGCCCATGCAGCTCATAGGCCCCGCTTGCCTCTTCTCCTCTTCCGTGAGGGCCCAGTGCTTTAAGTACCTGCAGGCTTAAAGAATTTGAAACACATGCATAAGTGTGCAAAGGTAAAGTGTATGTATTCCTCAGCTAACATCGGCTTTGCAGGTACTGCTTTTTTTTTTCTTGCAGGTCGCATTTCAGGGAGTATTTTCTTTGGTACTTACAACTCTATGTGTGTGGTGGTGTGCACGCTATGCATCCATGCATGCATGTTTGTGTATGTGTGTGATTGTGTGTTTGTTTGTGTGCATGTGCATTAATGCGTGTGAGCATGCACGTGAAGTTGGATGTGTGTGTGAGTGTGTGTATGGATGTGTGTGTGTGTGTGTGTGTGTGTGTGTGTGTGTGTGTGTGTGTGTGTGTGTGTGTGTGTGTGCATGTATGTGTGTCCATGAGCTGAAGAGAGCAACTCTAGCCTACTTGTGGATGGCTGAAGCAGGCCTGCAGCCAGCAGTGACTAAGAGGGTCAGAAGTAATGCTGAGTAATGTAACACAGGCAGCCTTTAATAGAAACAAGTTAGGCCTGATCACAACCAACACCCCAGCGAGTTAGTTTCTTTCTCTCTCAGCCATTAAGCCGTCTGATTGAAACCATCGAAAACTAGGGCGAGTAAAAAGAGTAGGCCAAACGCCTCTTTCAAACGCACAAGAGTACACTTTTAGAGCTTCTCCAGACGGATATCCAGCATCGAGTAGACGAAAAACAACAACTATTCATATCTCTCCTTCTGAGCACCCTGCAGAGAACGTCTCAAAACACCCAGGGTGCGGCCCCCATAGCCCTGCGCTCACGCCAATCCAAGTAGCAACGTACTTTGCTCTGTTTTTTTCCCCCCTCCCTTCTCTTTCATCCCTGTCGGTCACCAAGGGCAAAAAAAGAAAAAAAAGCAGAAAAGTAGCAGCGTGCAGGGGTCCGTGCCCAATGGTGGGAGATTAAACTGATGACTTCAGTGGTTCTCGGACTGCTTGCGCAGGGCTTAGCCGGGGAGCGCTGCTCAAGTTACACGGCTGCTCGGAACTGCTGAGGAAACCGTCGCGGCGGCGGCGGCGGAAGGGAGCCAAAAGTTGAGCTCCGGGAAAACAACGAAGCGCACGTGCTTTTACCACGGTAGCGCTGGCCGCCACTTCTCGCGGAAAAACCGCGCAGTAAACACAACAACGCAGTAAACACAACAACGCAGTAAACACAACAACGCAGTCAACACAACAACGCAGTAAACACAACAACGCAGTAAACACAACAACGAAGTAAACACAACAACAACAAAAACAAAAAACAAAAAAAACACGCAAAAATGACTGGCCAGCGGAATTCGGACCGGCAGCTCACGAAAAAAAAAAGGCTTCCGCTTTTTCCCCGGTATCGACAGTGAAAGGGAAGCAGTTCTTCTGGCGGTGGTCAATCAATGCCCCCTTTTCGAGGGCGCCGAAAAGAAACATGTGTTTAAAAGACGCGCGGCAAATTTACATCTATATGGGGCACCCCTTTTAAAGGCTAACCGAATTGGCAGCTGAATGAAGTGGAGGTGACACGCAAAACCTTGAATCCTAACCAGAATGCACTGCATGGGATGCTCCCCTCCATTCAGGGGGCTCGATCGGGGCACGGGATCGGATGGAGGCCTCCTTTATGAAACCGTTTCGCCCCCCGCGATTCCAAACGCGGGCGGTCAATCGTATATGACAACTAGACAGAACTGTGCAATGCCTTTCGGGCCAGCGTGTGCTAAAATGAGTTTCCCTCGCCGCCGCAATCCTCCGCTGTGCCCCAAATATATGTATGCTTTTTCCCTTCATGCCTGGCCAACACAATGGGGGGAAAACGGGGCTGGTATTTCTCCAGCCGCCGTTTATTTGTATTCCCCGCCACCTCCATCGCACCATGTTGGCTTTTATGAGCTCACTCAGGTGGAACATTAAAGAAAAGCTCATTCTTTATTAAACCTCACAATGACAATTTCTAAAGCCTCCGACACGCCAGCCGTCGCTGTGAGGGCGCCTGCGCTTTTCCGCTGCGAGAAGTGGGGGTACAGTCGTTGAAAAGGAGATTCCTGTAGGAGTCAAGTAGTTTTGCACCATCTGGACTTTAATGATTCCAAATGGGACCAATAAGGCCAATTACTTGGCAGAGTGACTCACAGCAAATATTTTTTTTTATTGTTTAATGAAAAGATAATGTCTAATGACCAGTGACCTAATGGTGGATAACTGCGCATCTGCAACTAATTGTATTTAGCCTTTTAGTGGTTTTATGTCGAACACAGGCTTTTTTAGACAAGGGCAAATAATTATTTTTTTTAATGCAGAGCCAATGCTCTCCTAAGCATTACCCCAGACTTTTAATGGTGTACATGGAACAATATGTGTTGTCTAGAATTGGTTTAGTAAAATGGGTGCATTAGGAGGTGAAACGAGGCGAATACATTTTCCAAGGGAAAACAATGTTACATTACATAACATAACGTTACATTCCATATATTTAACCGATTGCCCAAAGCGACTTAAAGTCAGTGCATTTAACAATGACGTTACACCCCAGAAGGTGCAAGAAATTCAAGTACATAAGAATTCACAAAATAAGCAAAGCAACTGCTTTTAAGGGGGGATTACCAAGAAAATCAGGTAGTCAACTCAGTGAAATGCTCAGCGTCCGTTGGCAGTCAGAATAAGTGGGGCTTTCTGGGACTGAGAATACTAATCTACAATATATCGTGCATTTGAACCAATCAGTGGCTCAGTCAGTGACCTTACATGATGTTGCAGTTATTTTGTTTAAAAAATAAGCATAAAATGATGTATCCTACAAATATATTATATCCAATTGCATATGTGTGCCATTAAAATCTCATGTTAAAGATTTAGCTGTGATCTGCTTACATGTTTCGATTTTGTCTTTCAAGATCCTGTTAAATTAGCTTAAGCTTGCTGCAGAGCACTATACAATTCATGTTCGATGTATGTATACGAATATAGCATAGGAGGAATCACATGCTACAAACACAATTTCAGCCTTCAAACTTGATCATAGTGCAATTAACTTGTCATTTGTCATTCGATTGAACATTTCACCAGGCAAGACTTACCTTTGTTCATCAAGATGTTGACACATGCTGTCATCTGTGTTTGATTATGATGTATTAAATTAAAAGGAATGCATTTGATGAAGACATTTGTGACTTTCTATGCCACTACAAAGAAGCACTGGTGAGGAGGTGATGGTTTCGTGACAAGAATGTCTTCTAAATGAGACTGAACTTTCAGCTGCCCTCTAATGGAAAAAAGACTGAGGACAGAAAGATGACAAAACATATACAGTATATGTATATGTATCTATGTGTGTGGGTCTTAGAAGCAATTATTATCAAAAATGCATCAAATATTCCAAACAGACAATGGTCAGACAGTCTAATCAGGAAATTGTGCGCTTTTTTCACAAATGACATTGCAACGAGCAGTGTCTCAGTAAGGTTAGGCTCTGAATAAAATGTAGTCCACATGAGGCCAGGGCGGAATTGGGGGGGGGGGGGGGGGGGGGGGGGGGGACACTGGGTTCACAAGCATGACTCCATCAAGACATAATGATGGATTATGACCAAACGAGAGTGCATCTGGAATTGCCCAATCAGCTAAATGTATGCCACAGGCAGGGGTTTTTCATAAATATGTATTGCATCCTATATATATATTGTTGAGCTCCAGCCAGTACATTACTGATCAGCGTTATCAATTCAGAACTATTCTTATAATTCTGCTGAGACACGTTCGGGGAGCGAGAGCCGCATGACTTGCAAGGCGCCAGAGCCCTGCCTGACGCGACGTTGGAGGACGCACGGCGGTTGGTCCACCACCTGACTCTGTTCCCGCCAGTGGAACTTTGTTTGAGGAGACTCTTGGGGGGGTGGGTGGGTGGGTGGGGGTTCCAAAGGCATGTGGGAGGTGGGAGGCGGGACACGGGGGGTGGGGGGGGGAGGGGGGGGAGGGGGAGGACTGCCTAGTGATATCAGCAGCAGTCCCTTTCCCTGCCCTCTCACTCCGACTTGCAACCAAGTATTCACGGGCCAGCAGAGCACAACCGCACCGCAATTAAGCTGTCTGTGACTTTTAATTAAAACTTAGAGGCGTGATCCCTCGAAAAAACTTTGTTTTGCCTTTCAGGCAACATAAGTTATCATCTTCATAATGGCTGGGATAACACTGCGGCAGGATGAAGAATGGTCACATTACTATTCACACGCGCACATAATGCGAGGCCAGGCGGATGAAGAATGGAAGATCTCTCTGCGCTTTCCTAGCGGGGTTTGCCTTCCAAACATTGTTACAATTAGGACAATAATTGTAATAGATACGTGAATAATTCAAACGCGGCAGGCAGTTTCAACAGCACCCGGTGGGCACAATCAATACGACGCTGCCTTCGGTCCGCGCAAACTCCATTATTACTTCTCATGCATCTGAGTCGCTTCTGAACCAAAAAAAAAGCAATCTGGTCCCGATATCTCTGAGGAGCCCAGGAGGGGGAACAAGAGGGAGACAAAACACACACACACACACACACACACACACACACACACACACACACACACACACACACACACACACAGACATAAGTCCCCTGGAGCACAAAGCCCTTACTGTAAGTAACCCTTGACTTTTTCTTTTGATTGACCTAAAAAAACAGCGGTTGCAGTGTGAGTTGATCTCATTCTAATTAGATAAGCCCCTGCGACCGTCTGTCCTTCGATTTTTTTTTTTCTTTTTACCCGACAACCGCTCCGATCCAATCGACTTGGCGCTTTGGCGCCGTGTACATCGGCGACCGGCCCCGCTCCGCAGAGGTGGGTTTCCAACGGCGCCGCCGCCGCCGCACCGGATAGCATGAGAGAGAGAGAGGGAAGAGACCGTGGAGCTAGCTCGCGTCGACACGCAAAGTCAGAGACGCAAAGCTGAGGGAGTGGTGGCTTAACTGCATTATGGCAGGGGGCATTTATTTATTTATTTATGTTGCTCATTGGTTTATGCTCATTGGTTTTTCCGTTTGTCTGGTGACGTCATCTCCATTCTTGATCCGGGCAGATGTTTAAAGTACGTCACCGCTCGGAGGTCTTACATGACTAAGCTTGGTAATCTTCAGTTTTGTTAAATTCTGTTAGAGAGAGAGAGAGAGAGAGAGAGAGAGAGAGAGAGAGAGAGAGAGAGAGAGAGAGAGAGAGAGAGACAGAGAGAGAGAAAGAGAAAGCGATGTTGAGGAAGTATATAGTAACATGAGAACATTACCTGCTTTGTTTGGCGCTGAATTGCTGAAAAGCGCTGTGCTCTGTGAAGCACTAAGAAAGTAATTGCAGTTGAGGTGCATCTGCCCGCGTTGCATGACAGGTGGGCTTTCCGGACCCATTCTGCTCTGCTTTTAAGTGTTTCAGCTTCTCTGTTTAACGTCGTTGCACCAGGGAAGTTGCTCTTGCTTGGAGCTCCATGCGTCCATGTCAGTGCGTCTAATGTCATGGAAATGTTTTCATCGCTTTCACCATTTTCTGTGCTCCTGCCCTTACTTTGAATGAGAGATACACACTGTGCATTGTTCCCTACAGTCACCACCGCATTACATGCGATTTGCATTAGCCTGTGTTCGTAAATTGCCACCATTGCTTCCAAAACAGACTCAAGATCAAGTTAGAGTGCTAAGAGGGATAATCTTATTTGAGATATTCTAATGCAATATTTGCCTCAGACTTAAAAACAATCAGATAGATGTAATGGCCTGTGCAACTCATTCCACCTTTTCCTTCCTCCCGCTAGTCTGAATTAACCAACATAATTCTCCTTATGCTCCCTTTTCAGGTCCAGGCGGTCGAAGCCAACTGGAGCGTGAATGTAAAATATACTAAATAGCTCAAACAGCGGGTTATGGGGCCTGACATGAAATCACCAAAAGAGGTGATGTCTACATGATCTGAGACTGTACATGGCCGGTGGGGTTAACAGACCACTGGAGTAATTCAAAGGGAAAAATCGGTCCCTTGAGAAATAAGTCCCTCTGTTTTTTTTTTTCCCCACCTCTCCCTCTGTGTCTCTCCCTCTCCCTCTCCCTCTGTCTCTTTATCTCTCTCTTTCTCTCTCCCTCTCTCTCTCCCAGGCTGTGCGAAGAATTCTTATTAGAAAATAGAATCGTTTTTCTTCCCAACCTTAATTTACAGTTGGCAGCCTGGCAACACACTATACTTAACTGTGCCGTCTAATCACTTGAAAATAGATTGATTTTGAAAGGGAGGGGAAAAAAAAAAAAAACAAGACAATGACAATTCTATTGCAGCCAGAGCGCGAGGCAGTGTTGTGTCTCTGGGATAGACCCCCCCCCCCTCCCCCCCGATCCTTATTTAGATAACTGGTTTACGTTGGGAAATACGTTGATGTCCCCTCAAAGTAAAGAGAGATATTTTAAACATTAGAAAACTGATGACAAATACAGCCTGAGCTGTTGGCGGATGAAGGGAATGGCTTGCCATTTTTGAGTTTGTTCTTTGGCGCTGGAGTGGATATTGTACATGGAATTGGTATCTTAATGCGGTACTAAGTGGTTCCCCTAAAAGGTTTTTCCTTAGTAATACAATGACTGTTCAAGAGACGTATTTTGACTATATGTCTCGTCTTTTGAGCGTAATCCTCATAAACAACGAGGAAAACATGTCACACACTCTGGGGGAACATAAAATTGCCTGTTTCATTACTATTACTTACGTAGGACATGCTTTTATCCAGATACGTTTGCAGAAACGAGAATCGAGACATATCCTTAAAAGCAGGACAACGTGCATCAAGGAGGCTTGCAGGTAGGATGCAGATGGCAGACATTGGGGATCGAACCCAGAACATTTGGTCTCGCAGCCAAACACTGTGGCCATAAATATGACATGTACTCTGAGAGACACAGACACACCCAGAGACACAGAAACACAGATATGCATATACATACTGTATGTATACTATATTAACTGGAAGTTATTTTATTACTTTAACCTGCATAAATTAGTCTTTGAATAATTTATTATTTGTTTGCTGTTCTGTCTTAAATATTTTCTTCTACCCACCATCATTATAATTGCGCTATTATAATTATTATTGTTTAAACATACAGTGGAGCATTTTACTTAGATATACGTAATACATTTAGTTTTATTGCAGCCAGTTAATAATTTGGGCTTATATTATATTGCAAATATTTTATTGCAATAAAACCCAACTGTAATTCCTCACACACCGTTGTTGCTAACTGCAAGATGTCGGGGACTCCACAGGAATACAAAAATCCTATTTTGTATGCATATTTAGAAGTTTGTTTTGTGGCCACTGCTCATGATTAATAATACACAAAGTGTTATTAAAGATGGATTCATAATGCAGGGTGGGCAGCCAAGGGCCGGAACAAGGGAGTGACATGAATACATATTCCAAAAGCAAATATGTCCAAAACGATTTAGCTTTAAACATAATTGCAATCAAAACAAGATATTGAACAAGTTAGTCTGCAATCACCTTTTAGTTAGAGAATTAGATGGATGGAGTTAGATTCAAGGGAGTTATATTGATGGAGTTCGACTAAGGGATGGAGATGGATTGGCGAGTTAGTTGGTAGTTAAATTGAGAGAGTCAGATTAAGTGAGAGTAAAATCGAGGGAGCTAGAATGAGGGAGAGTTAAATTGAGGCTGTTGGATTGAGGGAGAATTAAATTTAGGGAGTTAGAGTGAAAGGACCAGAAGCCAAAGCTTCTGAAAGTGAAGAAGGACAATCTCAGCCAATATGTGAGCAATTAGGGTCCGAAATATTGGAATTACATTGCAGACAACATGACATAGAGTAAAAAAAAAGAGGTATACCTCCAATACAAAGAACCAATGGAGATGTGCCTGGTTATCTCGTCTGTATGCACCATTCCTGTAATGGACTGAAGTGCCGCTAAAAACAGAATGCATGCAGACACTCTGAAGAGAAGAAGAATGTTCCTTTTCAATGTTCCGTTTGATTTCAGGGGGTTTGCGGCTTCAGTTGTCAAACTCGTTTTTCGGATGACATCGAATCCCAACCATTGCGTCGTTTCTGCTTAACAAACTGTGAAGGAAGATCAACTTGGGTCCGTGGGGAAATGAGAGTGATGGGTCTCTCATGTTTCCGTTTTTCGGTCCAATGAGAACTCTCCGTGACAGACGCATCCCTCTGCATTTATATCTTTCTGTTAAGAATCGGTGGTGTCGGCATCAACACACATCCAGTCCACTACGTTGGTAATGTGCCCTCGGTAGAAACAGTCCCCCCCCCCCCCCCCCCCCCCCCCACACACACACACACGCACACGCACACACACCACAAACTGTGTTTATCTGACACCTGTCATTTGTCAACCCCCCCCCCACCCACCCTGTACAGAAGTGACATCCACCACAAATTGCATGCACTCACTGCAGTTCATGCAAAGGTCTCTTTTATTTTTAATTAATACCACCTGACCAGGTCCTCATCAATGATTCATGGGCTCACAGACACACCGTGTGCCTGTGATCCTGCGGGTGCTCGTCTCACAGTCACAGTCCCCGACAGATGCGGGAGCGGGTGCCTTTGGAGAGTTAGGGTCAAAAATAAGCTGTCCTCTTTTCTCCACCACTGCCCCGCCCCCCCCCCCCCCCCAGACTTTCGTACTTTCCTTTCACATTACAAGGTTGATTTGCCATGGTCTCTACGGAACTAAAAAGCTATTACCTAGATCACTCTCGGTGACTTTAAAGAACAACCCGGGTCAAAACGGTATTGATTGCGGGAGATAGAGATTGGTGGTGTGGTTGCATCAGTAGGCCTTTCTCCCCAACTTGGAGAAGTAGAGAAAGTTAAGGCTCTGTGTGTCATCAGTTCATTACACATCGTTAGCGCGGGTTCTTTGAGAACAACTGAGGACTCACAACGTGTTTTCACGCATGCACACACACACACACACACACACACACACAGCTTTGGCCCGCCGTACCAGCGTGCGTGACTTGTGTGTTCGGGGGTTCAACCTCGCAAACCTCGAGCCAAGTTCTTTAATTGTGTCAGCGAGAATTCGATTGTAACAAATATTGAGAGAGTTATGTCTGTTTGCAGCTACCAGGTGAGTTGTCCCCCAGCTATACTTGGGCTTGTGTTTGTTTGCTTGTCAGTGCATTTTACATTGTGCATTGTGAATACGGCAAAAGAATCACAACAAACGCATTCTTTCGCTCAATTTCATACGCACACACACACACACATGCACGCACGGATACACGCACGCACGCACACACACACACACAGACGCAATTTTCCACGGTATTTCTTCACCTTTAAGTCTGATATGTGACTATGTCGGGAAGCAACCTGCTGTCAACAACAATGTTCATTCATTGTAAGGAGGGTGGTGAATTACTAAGTGTTGGGTAAATGTGTCCCACCAACCAGATTCCAGCAGGTCCTGTAAAAAGTTCAGATTTGTTTATCGCATTGGCTGAATGCCTCACAGAAAAGGGCAAAAGCTAATTATCGTGGGAGGTTTGTGGGGATGCATCTTGTAATCGAAGCGCCAGTGATGATTTTACAACGCATGTGATTAATTCAAGAGTTAGCAGTTTGGGCAAAGTAATAATGACAATCATAACGATTTTGCAAACTGTACATATAGCCTACGTTCCAATCATGTTGGGTCTGAGGGACTAACGCAGACAATAATCTTTGGAGATTGGTCCAGTCTTGAGTGAGAATGCTGTAGCCGTAATCCGCGGGTTCCTACGTAATGCTTCAGGGCAATGGCCACTGTCACTGTGCGTCCTCTAAAAGTGCTTCCATTTACTCGTCAGATTATATTCTCTCATGATGGAACGGCTCCCTACAGAGAAATAAAACTCCTTTCTCTACCTTTTGTTTGATCAAGGTCTGTTTGTTATTGTGCCCAGCCAAGTCTCGCTCTAAATCTCTCTGAAAACTTGTTTTTGTTACGGGATATTTCCCTATTGTCATTACAATCACAAATTGTATTCACCTGAATCTTTTAGAGAACAAACATGAACTAAACATGTCTTTCTGTTGTCCACCTGCACAAGCTCCCCAGTATCCAGCTCTCTCTCATGTTTTCACAGTTCTCGTCCTGCAACAACTCTACTCTCATTGAGTGGAACTTTACAAACAGACTAGCATCAAGCGAAAGGGTGTTTTATTTCTTTGAAGGGATTCTTTTCATAGTGATAGAATACCATCTCCAGGTTGAAACATCTCAAAGAAAGGTGAGCTAAACTGTAATATGGTTTTGTTTTTCAAAAAAAAAAATGCACAGGAAAACAACTTGGAGTGGCAGAAAAATATGTAAATATATGTTGCAGATGAAAGATTAGATGTGTGAAAGATGAAAAAGTCAAATTTTTGTCAGTTATGGCTTCACGCTCACAAACCTTTTTACCACATTTAAATAAAAAGGCTTTGCTGAGTTGTGACTTCTTTTTTTGAAAAGGAAAGTGTCAAACACCCTTCCATAAAATACGTGTTTTGTAATCATTCAAATGTTCTGCGTATTCCCGAGCTTCAGAATGCTAAGGATGTGTACTGTGAACAATGAAGTCAATATCCAAACAGGGGCTTAGAAACGATGCTGTGCATTTAAAAATAGTCAACTATGGTTTCTATTGTATGCTCCGGTGCATGAACTGCCAATTTTACCCCTGCACCTGACATTTAGGCTTTGGCACAAAGGGACACAAAAGTGATGACATCCCACTATGAAAAGCTGTCAACTGTGTTTGTTTGTGTCAGCGTGTGCACACAAATACGTGTGTGTGTGTGTGTGTATTGTGTGTGTGTGTGTGTGTGTGTATTGTGTGTGTGTGTGTGTGTGTGTGTGTGTGTGTGTGTGTGTATTGTGTGTGTCTGTGCCTCTGTTGGCCTGAGATGAGTTATTAGACTCACGTTGGAACACAGCGTGCGTGCCTCTGTGTGTGTTTGATCACAGCGCACCGCCGGGCCGGAGCTGGGCTCACACCTCCTCAGTCACCTGCGCGCCGAGCTCCGCGCGCCCGGGCAAACCGTTCTGTCGCCTGTAACGTCATGAATGTCACACTGGGAAATCAGTGACACTGTCACTCACTGCTCTGGGAATCTGAGTTTGATTTCCTGGCCTGCGCCGCGGTCCACATTTTGGTTTGTATGGACCTCCTGTGTTCCTCCCCTTGGCCAAAACAAAGTGTCGGAAAGGAGCTTACAACATGATGATGAAAAATGGTGAATGTGCATTTCATGTCGGCGTAGATGACGTGTGCGCGCGTGCGCGCGTGTGTGTGTGCGTGTGTGTGTGCGTGCGTGTGTGTGCAACGGACTGGTATCTCATTCAAGCTGTCTCCATGTCTCACACCCACACATCACCGGGCTTGGCTCCAGCTCCCGTGCAACCTGTTCCAACGTAGGTGGGTAAGAGGGGGGGACAGACTGAGTGCTAAAAATGAGACAAGCTGCCTGGTTCTGCAGCACCTCACGTGGTTGTGGTGTGTGTGGTATGTGTTAATGTGGATTACAGAGCCCTACTGTATGTATTAACAGGAGCAATATGCTTACCGGCTGTTGGGTGTAAAGCACGGCGAATAGGACGCGGTTATTGATGTTGAACACGTCGAATTGTGAATTGAATTGTGAATGTGTGCATGTAACGGTGTACCGTGGAATGCCAAATGGTCTAACGGTGTGGCAGTCTGATGTTTATGTTTTTGCACTTTGCCAAAGCCTTGGTGGAAGAGAATAGAATGAGCAGGGAACGTTTCCATTCACATGTTCAGAGCAGCACTCCAAGTCATCAGATTTCCCCATTAAGGTTTTTTTTTTTTTTCGTTTCATGAGCATTCATCCAATCGCACATCTTACTAAATAGGGCGGTAAATTTCAAGTGCAGGAACTAAGCAGTCAGCAGTCTATATCGCCCCTGCTCTTAAAGAATTCATGCTACTTGATTTGTGTGCTTGGCTGCGTGGTCTGCTTGTTAACCCGTGACTAACCCACCCCACCACCGCCAGGTTTATGCATACAACAAACAATTTAGAGAGCTCAGTTAATGCCCTCGCCAGACTGTATTCTAGCGCAGCGTTTAGCATTTTAGTGAAAAACACTCAAATGAAAAAGAGATACATGACCCCCCCACACAGACACTCAAAGTTTACATTGGCCTGTACTGGCCTGTGCTGGCCTGTCAGGTGCCAGTCCTTCCAAAATGGTGTCCTCGTCTGTGATAGCATCGACTAGCCAAGTGTCAAGTGATGAGGCCAATTGATTGATGAATTGCATTTAGTCATTGAGTATGTAAAATTGTAGGTCGTGGTTTTAAGATAGCAATTTTTGATTGAGCATTCGAAATGCATCCCCCTCTGCAGCCGTTTGTCCATTCCGGGCTACCGTAGAAACATGGTGGTGTAACATGGCCGGCTCCACGTCAGTGGAAGAGGACATGCTTCCTATGTAGGTAAAAAGGACTGATTCTAAGGTACCGAAAACAGGATTCTTTGGGATTGTACACAAAGTTTAACATACACATGAATACTATATTCCATTTCTCTCCATTCCGCTAGATGCCACTACATTATACACACTATTGAATTGAACTTGGCGTGTACTTATTAAGCTGTAACAATACATCACATCAACATTTTTTTTGTCAGATTTCTACTGTATATAGTGTATGTGTGTATGTATAGTATGTAGGCTAATGGATAGTCCCATTATTCGTCTATCTTGCACAATCCAGTATTTAGTTATAATGAATTAAAGATTTCGATAATTTCATCATTAGCTATGAATAAAAAATATGTTATTATTTATTCATTATCTAGATGACATTTGTTGTCTTTATGTTGTCATTAGTCTGATTTTCATTTTCATTAGATGTACATTAGAGCTTATATTGACGGCAATGTATAAACAATGACTTTCAAAACGGTATCTTCCCGCGTTGTTCAGTATCAGAAACTCAACAATATAATTTCTTGTATCATTAACATCTCCCAGTTCTGTTATGTTGTTCACTGAATTTGTCAAGTAAAAGTTCTTGTCCTACTTCTTTCCCCGTCTTCCTTCCCTCCGCGCTCGGCTGTGTAATCCCCGATGTCAGCGTTTGTTCAGTAAAACTTAATAAAGATTATTTGGCTTAACGGTCAGAACACTCCGATCCCGTACATAAACATAAGCGTGTGGGGGGGTTCCTGCGGAGGACAGCTGCGGCCCATCCGTAAACACGCGCTGTTAATCGCCGTGCTGCCGCGGCGTATAGGCGGCTCGCCGTGCGTCTGCTCCCGGGCCCCCGGAGTGTACCGTGTGCGTCGGTACAAAGGAACCAGCCGGAAGGTTCCTTCGCATTAGCAATGATTATGTGTCATCCGGGCAGATCGGCCCCCCCCCCCAAAAAAAAAAAAAGATTTTCTCTTCGTAATGTTCGCTCTGTTTTCTCGATCGATGCCGCACAACGACAACGACAACAACAACAACAACAACAACAACAACAAAACAAAAGGTTTGAGAGGGACCTTGCTGCTGCCCAAACTATTTATCTATTTTCATTGGGGGGGTGGGGGTAGGGACTGACCTTCCCTTGTTCCCTGCTCAATACTGCTGTTATGGGTCACCCCGGCAACAACGGCTCATTTCTCGGCTAAATTGATCAGAGGCTCAATTCGTTCTCCGGGATGTCGAAGGAAGGTTTCCGCCACTGATAAGCGCCAGTGTGTCTGCGGTGTCTGGCGTGCGCTCCAGTCACTCGGTGAAACAAGCCGACAGTCAAATCCCCCTCATTTGGTTAAGGGCTCAGGTTGTTTCTAAGCAACATGGGTTCATTGGCAATCACCGTGGCAACAATAATAACAATTTGTTGGTATAAGGTAGCCAACTGAAAATGGCGTTCATTGTTGCAGAATAAAATATGCTGAATACACTATCATGTTAAAATCGTGCCTCGAGAACCAAAGAAATAATGCAGGTTATCGGCGATGATAACAAACG
Source organism: Urophycis tenuis (assembly GCA_036785325.1). Lineage (NCBI taxonomy): Eukaryota > Metazoa > Chordata > Actinopteri > Gadiformes > Phycidae > Urophycis > Urophycis tenuis. The sequence goes on from JAXIVH010000015.1 coordinate 8,548,375, forward strand.
AGGGATGTGTGCCTTTTAAAGAGGGAGATTAAAATCCACAGGTCAGTTTTGCCATGGAGTCCCTTCTCACCTTCAGTCAGTTAATCACCAGCTTCCTCTGGTATTAATTCCTCATTGAAAAAAGGGATAAAAACAGTATGGCCTCTAACTTATCCTTCGCCTCCTCCCTCCTGCATGACCTACCTGACAGATGGATCCTGGTAATGGGATTTTCAGGGAGATGCTACAAGCAGTGGCAATGACTTTGGGTGTCACACAAGCTTTTTTTCTGTAACGCGGCTGACGTTTTCTGTGGGGTTCAATTGTGAAGCGAAAGCGTATTCTTACCGATCGTTACCGCACCCTTACCGATCAGACAAATTAAGATTAAAGGCAACAAAATGGTGGCTTTGAAACATGCGGGAGCTCCAACCTATAAAAACACATCTCTTTATCTTGCGGCTGTCAGAGTGTCGATACATGCCTTTTCTCTTTGCCGTAGATTCAGAGGGGAGCGAAAACAAGTCTCTTGGTTAGCAACAAGGCAAGGATGTCATTGATTCAACACATTGATTTTTAGCAAAAAGGGAAAAAGAGCAATGGTGAATTAATTATGCTGTGTGTTTTGATTAATCAATCATGGAGGACTCTCTTGCCGGATAGAAAACTGCGACTGTAATAATGCATCTATAACATGTAGACAGATTTCAGAGCTCCTCTGATGTCTTGTATTCTATGCGCTTTATGTGTCATCAGAGAGTGTAAACATAGATTTCTGTTGTTTCAGGGAAAGGAAGAAGCCCAATTAATGACTATGCTCTTGGTGCAGTCAGACAGATATGGATATACAATGTACTGTATATATGTGTGTGTTTTAAACATCTCCATATAACAACTGTTCTTTTCTTGTATGCATGCTGCAATCTTTGCTTTGAAAAATGAGGAAGGAAATGGTTGAAGACAAAATAACTGACAGCCGGAATAACAATTAGAACAAACAAAGCATTTTTATATTTAGAAATCAAAGTTGTTTTTCTGCAAATTATAATAAATCAATGAGAGGGAAAGGGTTTTGAGCCTTTAATAATCTTTTTTTAATTAGCTCCACTCTAGATGTCAACAATGGAACTAGGAATATCTACCATAGATTCAACCAAAAGATAAAAAACAACACATTTTACACATTGCTGATGTGTTCCTCTGACGAATTGAATCGCTAGTATCCATATTTTATTACAAAAACAGAGGGAGAATATATTTTTTGTCGCCATGAAAAAAGTCCCTAATGTACTTTAGGAGCTCCTATGGATACCTCTAATGCTATATGGAAATGAATGCATGAAATGTCAAGCAAAATATATATGACGGCCCTGTGTTCTCATTCATTTTCACTAATTTGATTATCAATTGAGTCATTTAAACTACTTGACAGCCAAATAATCTGTCAAATATGTCAAAAAGTACAATTATCTGAGATATGCAAACATTGTTCCCTCTATTACACTGTAGAAAAACAAAAACCTCAAGGATGAATGTATTCACATTTCCATTTATAGAACGCCATTCCCATGTACAGAACTTGGTTTTTGGTAACGCAGCTGGGTAATTGCAGTCTCTTTAATTAGAATCCCTACAACAACATCTGCAATAGTCTAACAAGCCCTGCTGGAGACCCTGTGATCTCACACTGCAGTTCGTCAAGACAAAGTTGATACCCTGCGAGTACACTGAGAGAACGCTGTGGTTCGCACAATCTGGACTGATTGAGATCCTTCCCCGTGCGTCTGATTGGTCGTGATTGCACTGAATTGCACTCAACTTGTGAGGACTTCCTGATGATATGCATGCACCATGACCATAAATAACGAAAGAGAAAAATGCTTAATTTGGCTCTGTGCACGGACTATGTAAACGCCAGTTTGCACGCCATGACCCATATTCAGTGCTGTGGCTTGAAATTGGTTCATGTTAAAATAATATCACGCCTAAAGCTTTTTGGCCTACATTATTGCGATTTACCGTGGGGGGGGGGGGGGGGGGGGGGTTATTTCCATCACGGTAACTGAGATCAGAGGAAAAGTGCTCCCACATGCCGTCAGAGTTAAACATTGGAAAGGAATCATTGTTAATGTTATACAGCCCAAGTGAAGGGTTCAATAACACTCCCTTGGCTTGGATCTGTATTTTAAGCACCTGTTCAGTATGGTAAGATGTTCATCCCAGGGGTAACGTGGCACCGGCTTCACTAAAGCCCACCTGGCAGCTATCTCATAATGACCCGGAGCAGCTGTCCTTACCTGGGTTCATTACCCTTTTAACAGCTGGCCCTCCTGACCCGCCTCTACAGGCCCCAGCTCCGTCGGTCCCGCTGCCCCCCTGTCTCTCTGTCCCCCTGTCTCTCTGTCCCCCTGTCTCTCTGTCGCTCGCTTATCGCTCTTCTCTCGCTGTTTTAGTTTTCGTTCGCGTTCATCATCATCATCATCATCATTATCATAATCGCCGCCACCGCCGTCCCCTCGTCAGCTTTCTGTTTATTTGGATCCTTCCTTAAAATAAAAAAAATAATAAATAAATAAAAAGATGTAAATGGCGTTCACACACACACGCGAATGGATTGTGCCGGGTCCCTGGGCGAAGGCCCGGATGGGTCCCATGGGAGAGGCACACGTGGCGCAGACACGTGGCGGTGGCGTGACACAGAGTCTCGGCTGTCAGGGCGCCAGTGGCGCCGTCGCCTTGGATCCACGAGGCGCCGCGCCTTCGCACCCCTTTTTTGTTATGAGCCGGCCGGGCCCGCGGACGGCGCCGACGGCCGACTCGGATCCACGGCCCGTGGGGGTGGAATGTGATGTGTTTGTGTTTGTGTGTGTGTGTGTGTGAGACCATGCGTGCGTGTGCGTGTTTGAGCGCGTGTCCCATTAGTGGTCCACTATTCGCGGGGCCCCCTCTGCTCCTCTCCTCTCAGACAGAAGATGGCGGCACGCCGGCTACGGACGCCCACCGGGAGACCCGCCGGCCGCCTCGTCTGAACGCGTGACACAAGCGACTAGCAAGAACAACCCCGGGGGGGGGGGGTGGGGGATGGATTTTCCGCTCCTCTCAGCCCCATGCTTCGGGGCGGGGGGGGGAGGTGTACGCAGACCACATGACCTTGTGATGGCCTTCAGACCCAAGGATGACGTAAGGCGTGGGGATAATATCAGAGCATATCGTTCGGTTAGATCCATTGTTGCATGTTTGACAGTGGGTAATTCATATACATACTGGATGTGTGCATAGGAAGCCACTGCAGCCCCTTGCACTGTGGACCGGCCCGCCCATGTGTGTAGCTGTTGTACTTTAATAGATACAAATTGCCGTGGTCTGGGCTTGTTTGAAAGAAATGTTCAATCTGACCTCCAAAATTGGTTATCGATTTCTGAACACAATGGTTGAGACCTTATGAACACTGACGTCGATACAGATCGCTCACTTTGGGGTGTTAATCTCCCACCTTTGTAATCAGGAGGGCGTATGTATATCCTGGGGCGCTCCAAAGGAAATGTCAGAAAAACACACCAATCATTCCGGCGCCGACATATAGCAATTTCAACCGCCTTGACGTTTTTATTCTCTCATTATTAAAACCTTTTGTGCTTCTGATTTCCCTCTCGGTCCCAACGCTTCCACGAAATGAGTGGAATTTTGCTGACTTTAATTGCGGATGGATTATTACATGGCGCGTGCTTTCAGAAACACAATAGGACCGAGCAATGGGATGTATTGACGGCGATGTCATTGTCAACAAGCTGAAGGAAACGAGCGGTTGCTCTGTTAAGTCTTTACGTTTACATGCTGTTTTTCATTTCCAAAAAAGTTTAAACTGAATTTAATAAAGAAAACACTGGAGGAAATCAATGCCCCGAGATCTGAGTGTTTTTTTTTTTTTTTTGTTATTAGTTTTCATTATAAGAAGGCTTCACATAAGAAGGATAACACTTCACTTTAGGGTTCCTTAATTTCCTGTTTGGTGGCTGATAAAAGGCTTGCGGGGAAGGGGCAGATATCAATAGAGATCACCTGGGCACCGGTTAGAAATTAATAGATGAAATTCACCTTGCACTTTCCTGGAAACAAGGTGCATGTCTATATATATATATATATATATCATGACAGGCACACTGTGTTATTTATAATATGTCTGGGTAAAAACAAGTGCAAAGATTTTATGTGTTGTGCATGTAAGTGCATGTTTGTGTGAGTGTGTGTGTGCGTGCACGTTGTTCCCGTGTTGATGGTGGGTGTGAAGGCGCTATATTGTGATACAGCGGTGTTTAATCAATGTTTTTACCTATGGGAAGCAGAGCCGTGGCCAAAGGTCACAAATGTATCTCTGTTCTTAGCTTCCAACAACGCTCACTAATAGCCTTTGTGAGATATGCAGCTGCTGCTCTGTTCTGCGGCCTGCTGGGTTTCACTGGATACGTGTCTGTTTGTTGAGCTCTCAGGGTTACGGTCAAAACAAATATGTACTCGGAAAGTCATGAATCCCTGGCCGCCAATGATAGTGTGAGTGTGTGCGTGTGCGTGCATGTGCGTGCATGTGTGTGTGTGTGTGTGTGTGTGAGTGCGTGTGTGTATGCATGTGTGTGCGTGTGTAAATGTGTGTGTGTGTGTATCCAAGTGTGTTTCTGTGTGTGTGCGTGTTTTTTGTGTGTGTGTGTGTGTGTGTGTGTGTGTGTGTGTGTTTGTGCGTGCATGTGCGTGCATGTGTGTGTGTGTGTGTGTGTGTGTGCGTGTGTGTGCGTGTGTATGTGTGTGTGTGTTTCTGTGTGTGTGCGTGTTTTTGTGTGTGTGTGTGTGTGTGTGTGTGTGTGTGTGTGTGTGTGTGTGTGTGAGTGTGTGTGTGTGTGTGTGCGTGTGTGTATGCATGTGTGTGCGTGTGTATGTGTGTGTGTGTGTATCCAAGCGTGTGTTTCTGTGTGTGTGCATGTTTGTGTGTGTGTGTGTGTGTGTGTGTGTGTGTTTGTGTGCGTGTGTTTGTGTGTGTGTGTGTGTGTGTGTGTGTGTGTGTGTGTGTGTGTGTGTGTGTGTGTGTTGTACTCTGGTGGTTTTGAGGTGCTTATTTGCCTCTCCTGTGCTTCCGTCCATCACTACAAAGGAAAAAAAAAAAAAAAAACGCTGCAAAACCAGACACAACTCACCACAGAGTGAGACACAGCGGGGGCCATGTTGTGTGTTACGTGCATCGCTTCACAGTAACATGTGGCGGACGCCGTTCAGGTTGCGCCGCTGTGGACAAACAAAACATGCCAAAGAGAGGAGCATGTCGATTCTCCGTAGAGTTGTAGTCAAGACCGCCTAAACCGAGACCAAGACCCTACCAAGACCAGAGGGTATCGAGACCAAGAGAAGACCAAGACCAAGACCAAGACCGACCAAGTCAAGACTGAGACCAAGTCGAGACCAAGACCCAGACCAAGTCGAGACCAAGACCGAGACCAAGTCTAGACCGGAAAAAAAAAACAGACTAGTTTTGAAGTTACACCAATACGTGAACAATGGCACAGCCGTAAGGAAAATATATACAGTACAATGTAACATATTTGGTGCATAGTGTAGGAGTGCTTGCGTCATATACTGTATAAGGTTTTGTGACGAGCATGAACTCGCTGCTTGGTTTACGCACAAACCCCCTCGAGGCCTCTATGTCCGAGACCAAGACAAGACCGAGACCAAATACAGTCGAGTCCGAGACAAGACCAAGACCACGTAAACGTGGTTTTGAGACCGGTCTCGAGTACTCCAAGTCTACTTCTCTGGCCACTCGTTGGAGTGGCCGGAGAAGTAGATTTGAGCGCGGTGTGGGTTGTGGTTCGGCCCGTGTCCACTTGTGTCCTGTAAAAATGTACCCCAGATGTCCTGGCCTGAACGTCCTCGACGTCAAATTCATTACAAAAAGAAATACAATGAAGAAAAAAAAAAGGGGGGGAGGGGGAGCCGTGGTGGAGCAAACCGCCCTTGGTGCAACAAAAAGCCCGGAACCATAATGATTGCGTTGGCTGACATATTGGAAAATAGCACTCTACCATACCTGACATCCATTAACCATGACCTTTTGAGTCCCTGTCCATCTTGTCAGCCTGACCAAAATTTCAATGGATTGCTGGAATATGGTGTAGAGAGGGAGGAAGAGGGGTTAGTATAAATACATAATAAATCCCTAAATAAAACAATGGGGGGATGGAGTATGGCATGATTGATTGGACATATTTTATTGATTATATTTCCTGGTAAAAGGTGCACCGTATAACATTAACATGATATAATGGGAAGATATAAGAAGATGTGAATACATTGGGTCAGGGGTTTTTTGCCAGAAATCTTTGGGTGCAGGAGAGCCCTATCGGAGGTTTCCTTGAGTGTTGGTTGCACATTTTCCACACAGCACTTCCTGCACTTCCAGCCGAATGTGAAAGCCCACATGCGAGACGGAGGCAAGCCTACACAAGTGGCTAACAAAGACCTTAATTGACAAAAGTTTGGCGAAACGTTGCAATTATATAAGATTCAGAGATCTGAGGTGGTCGAGAGAGCCTCTTTCCACGGTTGCCACAGTTCTCTAATTGGGCAAGTTAAAATAATGTGTCCTGTGCAAGTTTTAATGGCGATAATGGGGAACGAAATCCAGTGACTTTAACGTAAAGCACTTAATTTGTCTAGCCGAGTAGAAAATGACAATGCAGAAAACAAAAGATGGGCTTATTGTT
>JAXIVH010000015.1:8560102-8577602 GCA_036785325.1 Urophycis tenuis
GCGGGTTATCTGCTTTGTTCTAATCTTGAGGTTAAGACTGATTCTAAATGCAGGATTTATAGGGGGGGGGGGGGGGGGGGGGGGGGGGGGGACATCAGCGCTCACATTTGCATTTAAATGCAACTTAGGAATGTCTGTGAGCACTTTAATGACCCGAGCACAACACAGTCGTAAAGCATGTGTGGCCGTAAAGACCCAGACATCATACTGACAGTCACTCACTACTCTATGTACTTTGAGTGTGCAGTCTCTTTCTCTCTCTCTCTCTCTCTCTCTCTCTCTCTCTCTCTCTCTCTCTCTCTCTCTCTCCTTGTCATTTAAATATGACACATTTGTCCTGTCAGTTCTCTCCAAATGCACTACCCCTTCCACAAACACAAACAGAAAATAAATATATTGACTCGCACACACACACACACACACATACATAAACACGCACTCAAGCACACACACACACACACACACACACACACACACACACACACACACACACATACGCACACAAAAAATCTACCAAAAACCCACCAGTGATGATCCTTCCCTGATTTAAGTATCTCAGACTATCCCTCAATATCCTGACAGGCCTCAAGGGTTACATCTGCTTGTCTGGTGTGCAGGACAGCCATCTTGGATGCTCTGGTTAATTGCACCAAGGAGAAGAGAGGCCAGGACAGAGAGGGGTGCCACATGAAAGGGTTGAAGACCCGCGGACACACGTTTCTATGGGCTTGTTTGTGAGCTGCTGTAGGGCTAACGGCTCCTCTCTCAGTTGTTTTTAATTGGTTTTCAGCATCCTAGACATCTCTGAGGTTAAATGGGAGACTTGTTGCCAGACCTCGGAGACCTGTCTCCTGTTTGTCCAGAATAATAGCAGGTAAATGAGGCTTTACCTTGCCTTGCCATTGTCCATTACTCGCTGGCTGGCAGATCTGAGCATTTACCCGCTTTTGTTGGACGCTTTGTGTGGACAAGTGAGAGCTGCAGTGAGGCATTCACAGACAAGATAGGCCAGGTGTATGGATATGCTACTTGAAACGTTTTACAGATTATCTGATGCTTGTTTTTCATTGACATCACCAATGCCGCTTTGGTTGTGTTTGATTTGATTTGAAGGACACAGTTGTTATCGACGAGCATCTGTAGTGTCCACACTACAGCGTGCAATCTTTACTTAGTTTTTGTTTTAAGGCCTTGCATATACAGTACAAAACAGGGCCCCACACCACACATGTAGTTTGCCGTTTAAACTTTCTTTGTACAAAAAAAAAAAAGTTACCGGTGACAATTCCGCAACTTCTTTCTCCGTGACACCATTTTGAATGTCCGCCCTCCCCAGGGCACCACTTCTGGAACAATGAATGGGTCTCCTTTGCTTCACAGCCCGAGCTCACAGTCTACGGTCTATTCTCGCTCAATGAATCACTCGATACAGCGGTGTACTCACGCCTTAAAGTAACCCGCACAGCGGGACCAGAGATTTCTTCCATCGCACGCAGCGAGACGCCGAATCGGCGTGTGAGGTCAAACCGGCCCACTGTGTGGGCCGCCATGCCCCCCCCCCCCCCCCCTCCCCTCCCCCCCCCCCCCCCCCCCCCCCCCCCCCCCCCCCCCCCCCCCCCCCCCCCCCCCCACCCCCCACCGCCATGCCCCCGCCCAAGCTCTCAGAGAAACACTCGGAGTAGTGGAGTCACTGGAAAACGAAGCGTCGCTTTTCATGCCGTGTGGTCAAGGGGAAAGAAATGTACATTTCTAAAGAAATGTGAAGGTTTATGATTGTAACCCGGGGCAGCGAGCGGTGCAGCGGTCTGTGGGGGTGTGCATGAGGACAGAATTTGGAAGGACACTGGTGGGGAATAAAGCTAGTGTGGACAGAACGACTTTCACATGAGCCACGAGGTGGTTGAGCTCTCCACTCCAACCCCAGCAGCGAATATCTGTTTAGCGCACGTGTGTGTGTGTGTGCGTGCAGGCATGTGTTTGCGTGCAGGCATGCGTGTGTGTGCAGGCATGCGTGTGTGTGAGCCACAGTCATCCACCAAATGGGGGGGGGGGTCTTGCGGACACTAGTGTATGTTGTGTTTAACGGTGAGTCCACCCCATGCTGCCCACTGAGTTGTTTTGTATCATTGCATCTGTCACCTATCAACGGCATCACAGTGATGCACTGTTGCAGGTCACCCTGACCATTGGTAGCTCAACCCAATTGAAATACACAGTCATTCCTTAAAAAGTATTGAACGTACATAAATTAATCAAGTCGATAAATAAATTCAATTAAAAGATAATTACTGACCACAGCGGGCCACACATGGCGTCCTCGTCGTCTCTGTGGCAGGATGCATATTGGATTAGTCATCTCAGATACCAGCCGAGACCTTAAGCTGTGGCTTTTTGATCGACTGAAGAGTACAGTGATCCATGAACAAATGTGAGCATGCACACATACACACAACAGACACACACACACACACACACACACACACACACACACACACACACATGGAAAATAATCGATTTGTGCAGGCAAATAAATGAACACTTGCCCTTTGATAGCGTTGTAGCTGTCAGACACACGGGGCGGTAACATTGACGCAATGGAGAGAAATCTGCGCAGTTTGATGGTTATTTTGTTGTGGGGATGGTGACAGCGCAAGGAACACCAAATGAATTAAGCGCAGCAGTGGATTGATCGCATCCATTGCACCGCAGTCACCCGCAGTTAGCATTTCAGTTCTCCTGTGAAGCGGCCATCACTCGAAGGAACACAATTCGTTTAATTGAAGCGGCTATAATTGGAGCGATGTAGAAAAGAAGGGAAGAGGCATCCAACTGAATGTCATTGGATTAGATATATCCCCGTACCATGTTCTGGTCAAGCAGAAAAAAAAATCAATTCCATTTCTGAGATTTAAGCTGAGAAAAAAAAAAAAATCTGTTTTTCTCGTTCACTAAAGTAACACACACATATATATATATATATAATATATATATATATATATATATATATATATATATATATATATATATATATATACATATATATAATTATTATTACACACACACAATCCACGATGTGAGTGCAAAGCTGAACCTAAAGGGTATTTTTGGAAAAGGATCATCACAACCATTAAATTGACTTTGATGGAGCCAGAGAGAGAGAGAGAGAGAGAGAGAGAGAGAGAGAGAGAGAGAGAGAGAGAGAGAGAGAGAGAGAGAGAGAGTGAAAAAGACTGTAGATCTAACAGGACAATGATGGTAGAGTTTAGCCATATCAAATGGACATTTGAGTGTGCTAATTCTATTACACAATCAATAACAAGATTTGTCGAGTTAAGTGACATGATGTAATCCTTCTAACGTATTGCAAATTAATTGCTTCATAATACCCTTGGCTAAAATGTATGGTAATTAAATTTTTAAGGTTTTTATCAGTTAAACGCCAGCTTATTTGACATACAAATAGGACACTGAAGGTTCTGAGCATGTGTTTGTATGCATGTGTATGTGTGTGTGTGCGTGTGTGTGTGTGTGTGTGTGTGTGTGTGTGTCTGTGTGTGTGTGCGTGTGTGTTTGTCTGCATGCATGTGATTAAGTATAGTCATTACAACATTTAAACAGCACCTTTTATCGAGCAAAAGTCACAGTGTTTCACAAATTGTCAAAAGAAGAAGACCAACACACAGTTCAGAGAAACAAACAAAAAAAAACCATAAGCAACAACAGAAGCTGTAAACCACACAGATTATGGAGGCAAGGAGTCAAGAGCCTGTTTGAATGAATTAGTCTTCAGCTGCTTTTCGAGGAGAGCTCAGATCGCATGAGTCTAGGAGTGAAGGGGGTTCCACAATATCAAAGCCACCACTCTAAAGGCACGATCGCCTTTTGTTTAAAGTCGAGCACTAGGGACAACCAGTGAGCCCCAGTCAGAAGACCCGAGTGGCCCTTTGGTGATACAAGGACTTGGCAGGTCTGAGATTGTAAGGTGCCTGAGGTGCCTGACCATCAAGTGCTCTCTATGTAAAAAAAAAACTAAAAAAAACAAGTACCTTAAAATGGGTCCTGAACTTGATGGGAGCCCGACGTGAAGAGACTACGACGGGTGTGATGTGAGCTGTCCTGCCGGACACGGTCAACAGCCCGGTGGTCTGGATCACTTTAAGACGGTCAGGAGGCCACCGGCAGAGGCAGAGCAAAAAGGGAACTGCAGTGGTCCTGCCAGGGTGATATAAAAGCACAAATTATCTCCCCTACCTCGGGTTGTGATACAGCACACCCGAGAGACAGCGGGTGTGTGTGTGTGTGTGTGTGTGTGTGTGTGTGTGTGTGTGTGTTTGTGTGTGCGTGTGCGTGTGCGTGCACGTGTGTGTGTGTGTGTGTGCGTGCACGTGTGTGTGTGTGTGTGTGTGTGTGTGTGTGTGTGGGCTTGTTTGTCAGGCTGCGGGGTGTTCGTTTTGCATACGTCCATGTCACTCGCCAAGCATGTACCCCAGCGCTTGTACAGGCCAGTGGCTGTTGCTGTGCCAGACATAGGTGTGTGTTTAACCTATGATGGATCACCGGGGAGAACATCAGACTGCAAGGGAAGGGGGTGGCGGGGGGCTGGGGGAGGACGGGGAGAGGTTAGAAGGCTAGTCAGATCAGTGACAGCTAGGGTCCCCCCCTCCTCCCCAGAGAGGGGCCATTACTCGGGGTGGAGGGCGGGGGGGGGGGGGTGGGGGGGGGGGGGGGGGGGGGGGGGGGCGCCGCACGTGTCTGGGGCCGGGCTGCCACCCAACTTATTGGCAATCTGTTAGCAAGGGGCCTCCGGAGGGAGGAGTGTGAATAATAGGCGCGGTGACAGAGAGGCAAGAGAAATGTACTCTCTCTGGACTGAGGGAGGGGGAGATAGAGAGGGAGGGAGAGACAGACAGACAGACAGACAGACAGACAGACAGACAGACAGACAGACAGACGGACGGACGGACTGATGGAGCTAGGGAGAGGGAGAGAGAGTGAGATAGAGAGCGAGATAGACAGAAGCAGACAGATGCAGCCAGGGAGGGGGGGAGAGAGAGAGAGAGAGAGAGAGAGAGAGAGAGAGAGAGAGAGAGAGAGATGGAGCTAGGGAGGGAGCGAGATGGTGGGAGAGAGAGGGTGGGAGTTTGGGGTGGGCGGTGGTGTTGAGTGGGTTAACAGTCAACAGGACCAGGGGAGGACAGGGGCGAAGAGAGGAGAACAGAATAAATTGTGCTATTTCATTACTGGAGAAGGCATTTGGGAATATCTAACACTGGGGCTGGCAGATACATTTACGGGAAGCGATAGAGAGAGCTGATTTACCCACTGAATGAGAATTTAAACTAGAAACAAACTAGGAAGCTTTATCTGTGCGCCGAGTAAAATGCTAATATGATATTGGGCACAATTATTTTCAAGTGAATCAACTGTTTTTACATTCAACGTGGAATGTCATGATTAATGTCAAAATGTGTTTTTTGATGAGAATAATTCAAATAAATTAAATTACATCAATAACGGGCTTCCCTCTGCATGCAGCCTCGGCTGAAGCTCGTCAGCATGCAGAATAATTGGTCAGAACCTTACGTTCTCATTGGTTTCACCCACAATTAAAGGCAACGTGTTCTTTTGAGATTGCACCAAAACATGCAGCAAGAGGAATGATTCAGGAAGTGCTTGCATTTGCACAAGGTAAAGCGACGACACTAAGGCTCTAGGAATTAGACGAGTTTTTCCTCTGGAAAATAGTTATCTCCTTCAGCTTTATCTCATAAAAATACGGTCCGAGGAGTCCTCTCTATTTTACAGAATATTAGGGCCGGGCAAGAGAAGAATTTGATACAGTGTCTATAAACCCCCTTTTTTATGAGTTTGATGATGTTTATCTCAAATGAACAATGAATAGGCCGCTCAAATTGTATCATGTCAAGAATATCTCACGTAATAAAAATGGCACGGCAAATCTACCTGCCAAGGCAATAAAAGCAAGGAAAAAAATGAGTTTATAAATGGGGCAACATAGAAGGGGATAAAGGGGACATCCAAGAAGGACTAATCCTGTTCCAAGTGTGTGTACTAGCAATGGTTAACCTAGCAATTGGAATGCTTGAAACTTGTTCTGGTGACTTGCTTACTGTATTAACAGCAATGATATGTTTATTGTAAGTCGCTTTGGATAAAAGCGTCTGCTAAATGTAAATGTATATGTAAGTGTTGTAACCAACAGTGTATGTCATAATAACAACAAATAACATTCTGCACATCATTAGACTGGCAAACTGGTCATGTGCTCTACCTTTTGATTTACACAACAACTCTTTTCTCGTAATTTAGAAAAAAAAGTGTTGGAAATAGATACAAATGAGTGAGTGGCAAACACCTTAAATTAATGAGTGGACATGGTAATCCTACAGAGTGATTTCAAGGTCTTAGCTCATCCTCTTATTTTTGTCATTGAATCTTATAGTCTGATCCTGTTAGCTATCTGAGTGGTGGTTTTAGTGGACTGGTTTTAAACAGACATATTGATCCTGTCACACAACCCCAGGACTCTGCTCTGCAAGAAAAGAGTTAAAAAAAAAAAAACACGGCTGAAAGGAATGATCTGCCATAGCACCCATAAGAGGCAATCTCTCTCCCTAACATACGAGGTGGGCACATATTTCCATTCCAAATGGGCTTGGAGTTATTAGTCTGGGCGGAGGTATTTTGTCAATGTCATAGGCATGGGGAGGATTAATTGCTGAAAGGGGGCCACACCGGCCACCTTGTGGGGTGCAAATGACATTTTTTTAACCTCGAGACCTTAATCAAAAGCAACCAGGTTGGGCACACCTACCGCCACGAGGCGTGAGGTAGAAACACCAACAGGTGTGCAACTGACACCAATTTGGCTCGTGGAACAGAATTAGCAACTCTTGTGTCCTCTGGCAAAATAATCAATATTGCGTTTGGTGACATGGAGCAATTGAAATATATGACCAAAATGGGCAAACGGCTCAAGATCTGTACACTGCTAACACCATTCCATCATCCTGTTCCAAAAGACTAGAATAATATGGTCATATGGTTGTTTTTCTTTAAATGCCCCGCGTATTGAGGAATATATATTGTTAACTCGTTTGGCCTCCGTGACCACAGGCATCAGAACACACTATGGCGTTTGCAGATAGGATTCACCTGGAATACTTGGCTGCACAAGGCATTAGGTGGCAGGCGGCATTACTATAGACACTGAGGTATGCTCTCTCTCTCTCGCCTTCACAAAATGTTGTCGGGGGTAAGAGGGTAAACGCTCGAGAAATTGCACGGCTGTATTCACTTTTTCATTTTTATTTATTTTTTTTCCGAGTCATGCGAGATAACTTTCTCGCCAGAGGAAATAGATATATGGAGGATGCTTTTTCCTACAGTGGTTGTCAGAACGGCAGTGGCCATATGCCATGATTGAATGGAGAACGCTTAGAATAGCGAGCGGTGCCGCAATTGCTCGGTGAGAAAAGCACTGGAAATGGTCAGTCGGGGAGTTAAGCTGAGAGCTGAGATCAGAGGATTAATGGAGATGTGGTTGAAAGTTACCTTGGTTACTATGGAATATGATTATCAAGGTAAAGGTATTTGCATCAGGATTAAAGGATTACTTTTAGGTTTGACTTAACAGTTAGTTAACTAGAGATCAGTAACTAATAGGGTTCATAATGCTGTTTCTGTTCCTGTTAAGTAAGGTGTTCATGTTGCCTAATGTATTAATTTATACATTATTTAATGGGGTTGGGGTAAGGGTTAACCCTAATCCACTAACCGTAAACCTAAACCTATGTTACTGGATATTACTGGATGTTAATTAATGGCAAATCTACTCTTATTGTAAAGTGTTACTGTTACCAATGCGTTTAACATGCATCTGCCTGTCATGGGCTGAATCAATGAATTACATAAAATCCACCAAAGCAGCCTGTAAACTGACTCATATATAAAAAGTATGTATACATATAGTGCATACTTAGATATATATAATAAAAACTTAGGAAAAAAAAGTGGATGAAACTACAGGAGGTGAATTGTTTGTAACTTGAATCGGCATGATTTTTATGCATGAATTGAATGAATGAATGAATTGCTAAATACAATTAATTAAAAAGTAATCATATGCTTCAGTGAATAAGTACAAAAAAGCCAATTGCAAATACAAGTTGACAGAGTTGTTTGAAATATGTTGAAATGGCTTACTATTAGTAGCCAATTAACTTCTTCAAGAAATTGATTCAGCTGATTACAGTTACAGCTATTTATGCAATTGCAAAGCCATGTCCAGGTCAAAAAACATTACAGTATTCAAAATTCGCTTCCAACATAGTATATGTCCTCTTTTTATGATACTATAATGTAAATCAATCATCAAAGTGGTAAACACTGATTTCATAGTGAATTCAGCATTCAAGCATTGTTCCAACGTGAATACTTATTAGTAAGCAATTCAGAATCAGTTAGAAATTATTAATATCATATCATTATTAGTCAATGTATAAATAAACCACTAGTTTGGTCTTGTGTTTGAGCTAATCTAAATTGAGGACTGGATTACTGGATTGCCTTACTACTTATTACTGCCTAATACTATTATATTGGTACTTAGGACTTTGCCAGCCGTTAAATGTCATGTATAAAAGCTTAGTAAGGAAAAGATAGTCCTCACTTTAGATGAGCTTATACAGACAAAACTATTCGATCTTACTACCTAAATGTATATGAATTGCAGCATTATGTAGTTATAAAGCATTATGAATACCTTGTAAACAGTTTGTAAATCATGAAATGGCACTTTATAAATGTTGTTTCAAACCCCTTATCACAATTATGTCTTCATCACTGCTTAAAAGCTGCAGTTATTCTGAAGTGCTATGTTATATTAAAACTGAAATTAGTCAAAGTCAAATTAGCTTTATTGTCAATTCCTTCACATGGCAATACATACAAAGGAGTCAAGAGTACATTTCTCACCCTCCCACGGTGAAACAGAATCAGTTAGAAATTAAATTAAATCATATTAGAAATCATATTAGAAAGACTCGCCATTATGCTGCAATATAGTACTAGCATCATATTAACACTATTGATTATTCTTAATTCAAACTACTCACATCATGAAAGTATTGGTGAATAATACCTTAGATCTAGTTCAGTATAGGTCGATTCAGTGAGTGCTGCCATATTGTATTGCAATGGGGTTTGACCTTATACACACTTCTCTTCCATCGCTCTTCTTTTGTTTAGCCTTGTTTTCTATGGAACGGTAAATAATTGATGCCACTTTTCTCACATTTTGAGAAATGTATGAATCAACGGATTATAAATGATGTGATGGAGACTGATGGCTCCAACACAACTCAAAGCTGTGGAGACCCACGTGGGCTGTACACAGCACTCATTCCTCAGTCTGTCGGTATGCCTCAAGTCTGCGTGTGTGTGTGTGTGTGTGTGCACTTTACACTGTTAGGGATGAAAAATAAAGGGAGAAAGGCTATAAACCCCATAAGCTTTCCTCAGGAAGAGCAACTTAACCTTGAGGTTGGCACGCCATGTCTTTGAGACTCCCCCCCCTCTCATGAGACATTGACTAGTGAGAGTACAAGACGAGAATGAAAATACTGCTTTACTTTTTTCTACTAGAACTGAGGAAAATCATCCAAAGGTCCAAAAATGTGTTGTCATTGTGGCCGACGACATAGTGTCCTATGCTATCCCTTTTTCATTGAACACCAAAGTGACTTTAAAAAGGAAAATGTATCTTTAAACGTATCTTCTGAAGTAGTTTTTCCAAGACCCCCATGAACTGTGCTGTGACATGGCCTTCAATCATACTTATGAAATGGCAGGAAATTAGAGATGTCCCCCCCCTGCTGTTATCTGCTGTCATCTGTCATCCCCAGGGCGTATTTCAGTCTACCGCAAAAGTGTTGTCGACTAGTTAAAAAATTAGAAGAAAAGAAAAGAGTGGAACTGCCATGTCTCTTAAACAAGCGTGAACACAGGTCACCCTCTGTAGGTCACTGAAGGGCAAGAGATAAGAACAATTGTTAATGTATACCTTTTTACCTTCTTGATATAATCCATGAAAAACAATAATATAGATTTCTTCATATGTATTATTGATTACTGTTGGCCTACTGATCCGATGTGTGCTCTCAATAAAACAATCCCCATAGTGTCAAAGTAACACAGGTCTTCATCCCTGGCAAGATGAAGAGGCCGAAGCTGAACTGATCCACAGTGGAAGGCCTCCCTTTGCATTGCATTTAATGATCTACTGTTGCTCTCTCATCGTACGGTGAATGACACAGCTGACAAGTATCCATGAACAAAGACTTTGGCCAGAGTGCAGAATGCTGGTTAGGGAGGAAGGGGAGGGGGGTGGGGGTTGGAGCAGTGGCAGGAAGCCCTTTCCAACTGGGCTGGAAAGCTCTCCAGCAAAAAAAAAAAGACTGGTGTAATTGGAACAACCCCACGCCATATCCAATTTTATGGCAGGTTGGAGAGAGGGGCTCCTTTCACTCCCCAAGGTGTAATTGTTGAGCACGGCAGCACTGCGTGCTCTGGGGAGTTATTTTAGCACATTAAACAAGATGCTAACTAATGGACCACAATAGTAGGTGTACCTCCACCTTAACCGCTTAATGTTAAATCTGCTCCGTTACTGATGTAGTGCAAAGTCCATATCCTTCCTAAAAGTCCTTTGGATCAGGGCAAGATTCTCTTTGTGTGCATGCCACCATCTGCCGATCGTTACGCACCCATGATATCGTTTGGTTATTGATGCTATGGCATCCTTCAATCAGCATACAAAAATAGACACGAGGTTTGAGACCAGAAAATAACCGGAAAATGTGAAGGATGACTTCAATAAGAATTACAAATGCATATATCATACAAAAACGTATAAAGAGAATAAGTAATATTCTGTACAGTTTTTCAAATCCCCATCCATTCTCTGTCTACTTCTCGGTATCTTCTTTTTCCTTCGTTCCTCTACCTCTGATAAGTTAAAAAAAAATTCAGCAATGCCGGAAAGTCCGACATAAAGTGCACAACTCTCGCTGGGCCAAGACTCGCATCATCAACAACCGGGAATTCAAGATAGCTTTCCCCCACTCAGCTTCCACACAGTATATCCACACACTATATGAAGCTGATCATGTTTTAAACACTTATAGGTAATTATGTATGATGCCGTTTGCTATAAGATTCCATTCGACATTCTCTTTGAACTAACTTAGCTACGATATGGCAGTTTAGGTTGCTGTTTGGGTTCTTCCATCTTAAGCCATGTGCCCCATTTTAGGTTCGAGCCCCGGCCCCTCTAAAAGTCTCTGCACGTCCCAGGTAGCCATAATGACGGAGGTTCTGGAGAGCAGCGTCTGGAGGAGGAGACGGTTTACGGCCACTCAGTGGCATTAGAGAGACCCGCTATAGGGCACAATAATCAGGTGTGATTGGGTAGTCTGGTGAATAACCCAGTGTGGTACAACAGGTCATCAGCGATTCGGTACTGATTGTGAGATACGGCAGACAGAACCGACTCCACAAACATCCACTGGATCAAGGTCTTCAGAGCGCGCAATCTTGGAAGTTCATTGTTCCCTTTTAATATTCATGTTAATAGCCAAGACGTTCGTATCATATATTTATTTAATGACTATCTTTCATGGACAGAGATGCAGATATGCTGAAGATTTATAGCAAACATCTTTGAATGTGTCAATAGTTTCTTTTGTTGTAGATAAGAAATTGTTTAGCGTACTCAAAGCGGCTTTCCCCCCGTTTGCTATCTCCTAACACTATTCCCCCGTCAGTCATCGAGGGAATATTAATCATTATGAATTCAAGATAATATCTACACCAGATTTTAATTATTGAATTATCCCATCAAATTAAATACCGTATTAACTTCTCCCCACTTCCAATGGGGATTTAGCATTTGGTTATACGACGTTGTGTAAAGTGCATACCTGGGTGCCGTATTGCTTTCTTATTTATTTATTTTTTTGCTGTCGGTTAATTAAGTTCATTAACAATGGCCTTGGCTTCAGACTCCATCATCTCTCTTTCTGACGCTCCTCTCCTCCGCTTTCTCATGCTGCTGTCGTTCACCCGGGGGCATGGCCGGTGACAACAACCCTGAGCCGCGCGCGTGGGTTAATGAACAGCGTGATCACTGGCGTCTCTCCTGGCCCGGCGTCTTTTCGCTTCGCAGTCACAACGCCGTGTCTCTCACCTGTGCGTTGCCGCTGTGCTCTCTCTCTCTCTCTCTCTCTCTCTCTTTACACTCACAACAGAATCAAGGGCAGGAGCGCTGGGAGACGGCTTAGTGCTTTCTGTCTATCTCATCCCCTTCTTTTTATACCCGGCCCAAAAGAGTCCCTTGGCGGCGTGCGTGCAACTTGTGAGTGTATGTGGGACAATGCTTAAATGGCTGCACGCCACAGCTGCAACGCTTTATGAGACGCCACGCACTGCAGACCAAAACATTCAGAAACTGCTTACGGACTGAGATATTGTGCTGTTTCCTACAACCGCCAAATTGGCCGTGCACATCACACATTCACTTCATTGTGTACATAGTCTCATGTTAGCCGCGTTAGCGTGTTACGATTTACATTTCGGGTTCATGAAGGCCTATACTGGAAAGCAATGTACAATATCTATATGTGTGTGTTTGTGTGTGTGTGTGTGTGTGTGTGTGTGTGTGTGTGTGTGTGTGTGTGTGTGTGTGTGTGTGTGTGTGTGTGTGTGTGTGTGTGTGTGTGTTTTGTCTGTGTGCAGATTCAGTCATTCTTGCCATATGCACAAAACTGGACACTCATCTAAATAGAAATCGATTACTGTATTTGTGTTGTAGTATAAAATTACAAGTGCACACCGGTAGGTATGTATTTCAATTAAAGTCAGGCTTACTGAAGTAAAACTGCATTCTATTAACTTTATCTTAATTAATTATCAGAGGCCATTGTAACCTTGGGGAACAGTACAACCACACGGTGGTGACATTTTAATGGTATAGGTCTGCCACAATAAGCATGTTATGAAAATGTATTTTCTTCAGGTGGAAATAGTAACGCTGATTATTTCGGTATGTATTTATTCAGCATTCCTGACCACTGTTTTGCACTTACTTTTTTGTATTTTGCGTTAAATGAATAAGATTGATATAGTTGTTTTTTTGTTTTGTTTTTTACATTTGCTCCAGCGGGGTGACATGATTTGAAACTCATTAATGGAAAGTAAAGACAGAGCATTTACACTCAAATTGTGGTGAAATAAACGGCCGGGTATCGATCCCACAGCATACCTCAGCAGGGCCCACCAGCATCTGCCCGACTGATGGAGAGGCTGGGAACCTGTGATCTTCTGCTGCCTCAGGCCTTTCAGTTTAACTCTTTGGTGCCGCTGCGTCTCAGGGTCACCGATATCGCTGGGCTTGCAATATAATTGTTACACTCCATCATCTACCCCCATTAGGTATTTTTGCACCCTAACATTGCAGCTCTTCGTAGTTCACGCTTCAATGAACTGTTACGTGATGTATGATTGGTATAGCTACAAAAAGAGAAGATGTTGTTTAGTACATTGAGTTGAATTTGGATATTTTGTTGAAAAATGCCATGCCACAAAACAAAATTGTAATTTAATTTATTTATTTAGAATTGCTGCATTATTTTTAAAATTGTGAATAATTTTTAGCGTCATACATTATGTATCACCCAGCTTGATTTTCTTTATTTTTTTACATTCTCTATAGAGACTGATACCCTGCACCTGAGTAAGCAGGCTGTCAGTCATATCACATCTGGGCAGATAGGCCAGGCATATGCCTCATTTCATACGCCATTTCCATTCTCTTACCCATCAGTTCTGTGCCTGTTTGGTTGACTATGATTCAATTAAAAAACATTATCTATTGGCATGCTTGGGGAGTTTTGCTCACCTAAGCTGTCTCGTATGGCTCAACCTGTAATCTGGAGCAAAGAGGCAATTAAACAGCAGGAATGTGCGTTATATAGAACAAACTGGGACTGAGGATGGACTTAATAACGTTTTCTTTAATTAAAGTGAGTGACTTGCAATGCTGTAAGTGATTCGTTAGGATGCGGGGAGATGTAAGGATTTGTGAGAGTGATAGGGAATTTGTGGTGGAATATTTCAACAAGGATTTTTTTTTAGCTGCTATACTATGCATAGTTACTAGTGTTCTTGTCATGTGACCAGTAGCATGGTAGATAGTTCCTTAAAAACTGAAAATTAGAGACATAGTCTTCCTTACTACTCACTGTTTACAGTTAGTCTATAAATAAAAACGGAATACAAATGCATAGGATAACAAGTAGGATTACAACTTCTCAAAATGAAATACATAGTTAGATGTAGAAATGTTTGATGCTATGTTCTATTGGTGACATTGAGCACACAGCATATAATGGTAGTGCTATATTCACACAGCATTATGAGTTATAATGTCTCTAATGAATTAATTGTGATTTTAATTGACTCAACATTATTTCTTTCCATACTAAATTGATACTTTATCTGTATTACCAAGGATGCCTTCATGTGGTAATTTTCCCATTGTATAGATGCATGGTCTGGTTGTTAATTAAAAATTGCAAGTGGCCCTCAGTGAATTGAACTCAATTCAAGAAGGAAAGTGTATGTGGTAAAGCTAAGATTTGAAGTATTGAGTTCTATGGTTCCAGCAGTTAAAAAATACAACATTTGGATTTTACGGGGGGGGGATTTGTATTTAACATTTTTCATTTTCCTGCTGGCCGAGCTGTACCTATAATAGACTCCTCCAGTGAACTCACGTCTCAAATCTCACAGCATAACTGAAAACATTTAATCTCAAAAAGTGATGTATGAAGACTTGCAGCAGCGCTGGCTACTGAAGTGTTGTCAGCACAATGTTCTCAGTTGGGAGATGCAGCTGTGACGGTTAGTAACTTGCAGCTACTAACCATTGCCAAATAAAAGTTGGGATTTTGGTTTGTGTGTGTTATGAGTCTTTTCCACGTCGCCACGGCGTGAGTACACAGAGAGCCGTGTCACTGAAACTTCATGACAATGGGCGCCAAAATCCAGTTGGTTCATCTCTCCCAACTCTTCTTGTTTGTGCTTGAACGCCTCCCAGAAAACAGTTCCCAGAGCTCACGGGAGAATCCAAGGTCTGCCGCCGGCAGAGCCTGCATAATAGGCCAAGGCAAGGTGTGTACGAAACAGATTATCTCTGGAGGATCGCCTCCTTGTCTAAACAACTCAGGAGCCCACCTAACCATGCTTATTATCCACGGTCTGAAAACATGCTGGGTTTCGCCGGCATGCGCCGTGAAATAAGAAAAAGCTGCACGCAGCCGGGCGGTGGATATCGGTCGTCCGATGTTGAGAATACAATTTTGTTTTTTAATGGTATGCAATATTTCCATGCTGAGTAAATACTGAGTAAGCTGAGTAGAAGCTTGTGTTCCTTTACAATTATAAGCCTAAAATCCCCAAAATAAACCCAACTGTAAAATTTGGTTTAGGATGTAAATGATGTTTGTTTGTGCTCACTGAATGGCACTAGCTCTAACACACACACACACACAAACACACACACACACACACACACACACACACACACACACACACACACACACACACACACACACACACACACTGAGCATGACAAGTCACTATAACCAACTGTCAGCTTCCTACTGCCAAGTGAAATGTTTTGCTACAGAAAGCTCAAGCGAATTAGCTTAAGATATGCATTCATGTTGCTCAGGTTGAAGTCCTGAAGCAGGATTGTACAACCCAGCATAACACATGCATACTGTATATCGGTGTATTAAATACTTTATCGCAACTGAACAGTGTCCTTCAACAGTGCTAGGGGATTACAGTTCACCTGGAAAAATCTATTAGACAGCTGTCAGTCTGTGCTCTGACTACTGGAGTCGCACAACTTCAGTGGGTGGAGGACTGTCGTGCGAAGAGGGCATCCACTGCTGCAGCTGTTTGGAATATTCATGTGTGCTCACTAAAAATGAAGATGAGCTTTGGCTTTTGTACCGTTAGTAAGTAATTAACCTTCCTTTGTGCAGCATCTTTCAGTACATGCAAACTCAAATGAATGGTTCACTGACTTTGAACCTTGTGTTTCCAAAAAAGGAACCAATTTCTGAAAAAGGAAATGCCTCCATGAAAATAGAACGTCCCTTTCATCACTTGAGTTGGCCCGTTTGGCTTCGTGGTCATTTGATGGTCAACGTCCTCCATCCTTTGGACCTTTAAGGAATGGAAAATAAACGTGGGGTGTTGGGCTAGTGTCACTTCACCTTTGCCTCAATCAGGCTAATTGTGCATCTTTGCTGGCAGATCAGAGAGCGGTTCTTAGTGCCTATCAGCATATCTGATGTGCAGTCAGCTCGTTGCTCATGAAAGGACCGCTCCAGCAGCAGGGCAGAGGGCACTTGGGGTAAACTTCTGCTCCCAATCACTCTCGCTTCTATGCATTCGGTTTGAAAACATGACTGAGGGGTTGAGTGGGGGAACATGTGTTTTCCCAAGTAAAGAAATACAGAATAAAATATGTGTATACTGTATAATGAGCCGAGTGTGTGCGTGTTAGGGAATTAATTCTCTTGAACCGCACACACATGTAAAATAACCAAATATGTAAAGCCTACCTCATGAAATGTGCATAGTATCCAGTTGAGTCCACAATGAACTGCAGGATCGGATTTCTGTAATTTTGCTTCTATTTATTATTCATCATATTAGGATATACATTTTTGTATTCTGTCTGAACCAAAATGAAACTGAAATGTTATGGAACTGGTGCTGGCAGACATCCAAGTAGACGATGATGATGATGACTAGAAGCTGTGGGAGCAAATCTAATATATCTGTCCGGCATCAAGAAGATTTAGGTATCAGCCTTGGGAGTGTGCAGTGAAGATGTTGTTTCCTACTCCATCACCTTATAAATGCACCCTAGCAAACCCAAAAGGTAAATGGAGCAGAATATATCCAGATAAGTGTACAGTGATAAAGATAGATGCTAAATAGTGTCACAGGGACTTGCAGTGTGTAAAACTCCAAGCATGGGAGTGAGAAGAACTAATGGCGGCAGCCAAAGCAGTATGACAAGAAGATGAAACTGGAAAACTTGAACCCAAAAGCCGGAAGCTGTGCAGAAGTGTAAATAAAGGTTGACTCCCGTAAGACGTCGGTCAAAACCGAAGTTTACAGCACCAAGCGAGTTGATGCTGTAAAAGTAGCACAGACACAAATGCCGTGGTGATGTGTTTTATGGTATTAACGCGACACAGAATGTGTTCATACTGTATCTTTGAACAAAAGGTTAGAAAAAAGGATGAATGCAAGTGAGCAGAGAGAGGCAACACTGCAGACGGCCCAGCAGAATGGGAGTTCAATGTGTTCTACTTAAGATTCAATGTGCACAATA
>JAXIVH010000015.1:8582602-8615218 GCA_036785325.1 Urophycis tenuis
CCAGGACTATAGAGAGAGTTTGATTTATGTATAATGGAGGAAAAAAAGCAGTTGTCTTGCCTTAATATGTAACCACAGAAGATGGGCTTTGGTCACACCACTTTTATACAGTTTGGGTTTCGCAACTTCCTAGGACAACCATTTCTAAGGCATTTTTCAAATCTTAGTTTCACGGATTGAGGAATTATCCAGATCTTCTTTTATAATTCTTGGCAAAAAAATACATATTGAATGCGCAATTGGAGCACAGCCAACTGTTATTTCGCAAAGGACTAATTGTAGCCGTTCCATTGCTTTGCATAATTCCCTACAAGATGCTAAGTATATCTGAAAAGCATGGAAGCTTTTAAAAGTGTCTGTGTTTCTGGTTCATTTTGTACAAATAACCTGTTATATTTCATGTCAAATAAGATTGCTTAAGTTGTTTGAGCGATTCATCATCGATAATCATTGAGGATGTCCTCGACACCTGAACCATTATACGGCTGATGGACTCCTCAACAAGTCTAACAGGCGCATTGCCAATGTTATCCAAGGTGGAACGCGACCAACTGAAGCTTTCTCATGGCCGTCCCAAAAGGGATCCAATGGGCTATTTCATTCCAATTTCAGTTTTAGGATCTGTGTCATTACTTTTCTGTGGTTGCCATAGTGGTTAATCGAATGATTCTAAATTACCTAGGGAATTAGCTATTCCAGGGTATAGTAACGGGATCACTGCTCACCTGTGATTAGAAGTTAAAGCAAATTGCATTGGAATCGATCCAATGTCAACCCTACACCTGCAATACAGACGGGCAGCGTACCTGGTGTTTAACAGCTGCTGCTAACAGGTGCTATAGTGTGAAGATCCCAAGAAGATGTGCTGCATACTAACACACAGCAAATTCATGAAGGGGTTTTATATGAAAAACAAACATACTCGAATTGGGCCAGATACAGATATAAATGCTTCTTCACTCGTTTCTTTTTGTCTATTTTCCCCCCAGAAGAAAAAAAAAGGTCATTCAAATTCAACAGTCGCTCTTTCTCGAATAAAAGGCAGTTGTAGATTCATAATGTGTGTTGTCCTTCTGCCGGTGAGAACATTAGGACATTGTGGGAACCTGGGGGAAGATAAAGCCTCCCGGGTCTGACCTACGGGTTATAAATTATCCAGGGGACCAATGAGGAGGGGGTCTCAAAGAACGTTCTGAACCAGAGGCTTCACAGAGTAATTAAATATGGAAGCCATTTCCCCACTATTTCAGCAATTACCAGATGCTGTCAAAAACATGAGACAAAAGCGAAACTCTTAGCCCTTACAGTTATTATACTATTTATATTTCTTGGCATATTGCTTATACATTTAGCCCCAGCAGCCATAATATCACATATCAGAATACCAGACTGGAGACTCTTAGAGCAACGCATATGATAAAGAAAACAAAGGAATCAAATATTTCCTCATCACGTTACCCAACCAGTCTCCGTATTAGGGCAGGGGTGTAAAGGGTAAAGGGGGCATTTAGCAGACACTTTTGTCCAAAGCGACTTATGTGGGGTTTGACATGTGGGCAGTTGGAGGAGAGGGATCAAGGGGATCGAACCGCCGACCCTACGGTTAGTGGACGACCCGCCGACCCTACGGTTAGTGGACGACCCGCTCTGTCCACCCGCTCTACCCACTGAGCAACTGCCAACCCAGTGCTTACTCATTACAGTTTAAAAGCATTGTGCGCATGTGGAAAACTGGCACCGTGGGGGTGATGATCTTTTCCATGTTCCAAATCGTTGTGTTTGACATTGGCTGTATTCTTTGTCATACCATATGGCGGGGCTTGAAACGCCGTGGAAAGCGGAATGCCAACGGTGCGTCAACTGTCTTTCTCCTGGAGTGGCGCAGGAGGGGAGGTGTGTCTGTGCCACGTGCCAAAGTATAATGCTCGCTGGAAGGGCTCAGGGGATGATTGTGACGAACGCGTGCATCATCGTTCCCCGGCTTTTTGTGATAGATATCCAACAAGCGTCTGGCTCTGTTGATAGTGAAACGGGTGGGTGGGGGGATGGGGGGATGGTGGTGGGGGGGGGGGGCAATCTCGCAGTTACTTATTTGTACAACTGCTCAAAATCCCCTCCGAAAAAAAAAAAACATCAACACACAAAACAAACACTGTGAACTGGATCTCCACAGTGGTAGTACTCTCAAGCTTTAGATGACCGGCATGGGAGCTAAACGGGGAACGCGCTTCCCTTTGCAAAAAAAAAAAAACGCTGCACTGAAAATCCTTCATACAAAAAAAAGAATGACAAGCAGCAGCACCTCATGGAGGAAATCTGCCAATAAGGAATTTACTTTGCATTGTGTGCAACAAGATAATGTAATGTAAATGATGGCTGTTTGAGCTGGCCTGTTATCATCAAACAGAAACTGGCATACATACTCAGTCGCCTGGTGGTTTATTGCTGGCATGGGCCACTTGTGTTTGTCATTGGGGGGGAAATACACTGAAAGGGAAACACAAAGACATTTGATATTGCAACAAAGGCGGTTTTAACCGCATGAAGACGTCCCACAGAGTCATTTTTTCCCTCGTTACTGTTTTATACTTTTCAAAGGTATTGTATGACGTTGTCTTACCTACAAATGAGAAATACTGTAAAGTCACTCAATACTCCTTCCCAATATGTATATCGGATCCCTCAGGTAGGATCTCCACAAACATTTTATATACTTAAAAAAAGTGTTACTTAATATGGTTCAGGGATAAAACGACAAAAGCAGAAGACTTTGAGTTCTAAAAGGATATAATGGCATGTAGGGAAATCGATCAACAGCCTTCTCTAGGTTGCTCTAAAACACAGAGCAGCTGTGTATTTCAGCAGGTTGATTGAGCTACTGATCTGACAACAGTCTTCCCTTCCAGAATGAGCAGACTGCTGCGCAATGCTGCATCTGTCACACATCATGCTTAGAAATGGGCAGATTTTAACGTCTCCCGTTTCAATGAACTGCCTTGGCATTCATTCATAGAACAACATGGACTGTTGTTGTTCTTTGTTGTATCATGAATAAGTATATATATGTTTTTTTTTGGTTCCAACCGTCCATGATAAACCACAGAGAACTGTAGCTTTTATTTGTTTAATGCAATTAAACAATGCTTTTGGAACCCAGTTATTTCCAATAACTCCCTTCCATGCATGCATGCACACACACACACACACACACACACACACACACACACACACAAACACACACACACACACACACACACACACACACACACACACACACACGCACACGCACACACACAAAACCACAAAATTGCCTTTAATCTGTGGATCAAAGTGTATGTGCGTGTTGGGCTATCACACCAAGTAAAAATCAATCCCCATACCTCCCTTCACATGCCTGTCTGTGACCAGGCATTTGCAGTGTACACTATCACCACAGTAACACTCATCATTGCTCACACTTACAACACGCTTTTTTCTTCAGCTTGATCTCAATCAACCGTGTCATTTGGAGTAAATGGAGGCGGCGTCCTCTCCTGCGGGCCAAGAAAGAAGAGAGACAAGCGTGTTCATTATTAAAGGGTGCATCATCACTCTTCACCCTCCCTTCTAATGAGCTAATTGGCTGAACATCTGCATAACATCTATAGTGCATCAGCGTTCCCCACCACGCCAATCTCTGGGCGACGGCTTGCGGGGATGTCGGCGGGACATGGCGCTTTCATTTTGCACTGATAATTCTCACTATATTTCTAGTCTTTCATTTACAACCTCAATGCTGGAAATGCTGGAATAGCTGCACCCCCCCCCCCCCCCCCCCCTCACCCCCCCAGGCTTTAATGCTTCTCCGTGAACGATGGTTGATAAACCTGCATGGTAAATGAAAAGCAGCTGTAACACAAAACATGCATTTTGTATTATTTTGCTTTGGATCAGGAGACCACTTTTAGACCAATTTTCTCTTAATACCTTAACGTATCTGATATAGATTAAATCATAAACCCTAATCAATAAGGGCCCTTTGAGATTTGTGCGAGCTGTTAAAGTCAAGCCCCAGACTAAAAGGAAATCAAAAACATGGGGCCGGGGCTGTGGCGAGATTGTGATGAATAAGTAATATCACCGTAATTAAAAGCTACATAAATTAGCAGGCTGAGGCGGTGTATATCGACGCCATCGCTTTTTCTAACGGGCATAACATTACAATGTCATGTTAGTTACTGTGGAACATCTCCTCGGCGAAGGGCTTACTTACTGAAGACCTTTAAAAACATGACGGTGAACGATTGCGAGCAGAGCCCTGTGGAGGTGGTCATGCCTTCCTCCAGCCTTTGTTGTGTTCATCTCCATCTCCTTCCCTTCTCTGTCCCTCCTCCACTCCCATGGAGTCATGACAGGCGCACAACATGCATCGCTTG
Organism: Urophycis tenuis; assembly: GCA_036785325.1. Lineage (NCBI taxonomy): Eukaryota > Metazoa > Chordata > Actinopteri > Gadiformes > Phycidae > Urophycis > Urophycis tenuis. The sequence goes on from JAXIVH010000015.1 coordinate 8,587,018, forward strand.
AGGGGGAGACACACCGCAGGTCACATCCCTTATTGACCCCGATGGCAGCGACTCAGGCGTCCGGGACAGACCAGCGTCCTGTCCTTGGGTTGTGACATTTTCACATCCGGTCGCCCGTCAGATTTAGTGGAATGAGTGGGATTTGCTGAACCTTCCGTTTTTATAAATACCTCCCTCCCTCTCTAGTATTGTTTCCATCGAGCACATGGACAGCCGAGTGGAGTTGAGATGGCTTCATCCCTGGAGACCCCCGTACTATAGATCATGGCTCCAAATGTCTGCAAACTCTCCTATTAATCTTAGTTATGGGCTGCCCGCCCCAGGAACACCCACGGTGCAGTGCAGTCTAATCAGTGTGGGAGGTAAACACGTAGGAAGTGTGACAGACCGTATGTTGAGCAAAACTAACTAACCAAAAACAATGCAACGCATAACTGCAAATCACAATTCAATGAATGATTCATTCGACAATAAAAAAAAATTGGTTATTGTTATTTTAACCATTTGAATTTGTTCCTTATTCGTAATGACATTTGTACGCTTGTTAATGATGAGTGTTGGACTAGAACCTGAACAGAAAATACGGAAAACATAATTATTTTAATCTGATTTGATCCAACTGATTAAATTGGTACAAGAGGGTCCTAATGCTCGTGTATTGTAACACCACATCATATCAAATCTAACAAATGATTAAACAAGAACAGAAACCCATCCAACTAGGCTGGTATTGGTAGCAACTTGGCAGAGGTCTGCAGCAAACCACCTATCTTTCTACTTAAAACACCTCAGTCAAATCAGCTTTTGCACCTGGGGTATTCAGGCATAGAGATTCTTAGTCACTAATTGCTTTTGTTAACACAAGTTTAATGCAATTAAGTCAATACATTATTTACAATGCTTATGCTTGCATGCTTGCTGGCCTCTAGGCTATTTACATCTACAGCGAGGAAAGGTGCCAGTGTGTATACGAGGACAAGATCAAAGAGAAATAGAACACTTTTACATTACCCTGCATCGAGATTAGCTTGTTGGGTTATCAGGGCGTTGACATTAACAACCAGATAGGATTATTGTTACATGTTACAACAGCATATTTCCTACTGCTTAATGTCACAGCCTCCCAACACCACCACTACCATCTCCAACAAAATCCAATCGCCCCAGGATATAAGCTTAGCAGTGACAATGAAAAGGCAGAAAGACATAACCAGGCCTCGCTTCAAAAACATGCCACAAACACAAACACACACACACACACACACGCACACACACACACACACACACACACACACACACACACACACACACACACACACAACACCAGACAGACATGCACATGTTTGGTTATGTATGCACAAACACATCACACACACACAACTTTAATAAATCAACCCACTACTTGGAACATTTGTCAGCATGTGTTGTTGCTGTGATCTACCTACAGGGCTAGGGTGGCCAGATGTTACCCTATAATCGCAGACTTGTTTTTTTCTAAATACAATATTTTGTATATATGAATAGATTTTGAAATGGCAAATGTTCTGGCTTGCAGATTAATCTTAATTTTCGAGACAGTTGGCAATTAGTCTTGTGTCTATCTGGTAGGCTGTGACATGACCTTGCTAAATAACCTCACTATCTATTGACTCTATACCACAAGCAGGTACGACCAGTCCTAAACAGCAGACCATCAGTACAATATAGAATGACTCTTTTCAACGAGCCTACTCTGGCTTGTATTTGGCTGGTTTACCAAAGCGTATAACACATCATAGTAAACCACTGGGCCCAAAATGTATCGCAGTACATGACAATAGGCAAAATGTATAATATGCCCCTTCTCTGAAATCCAGATTTGACTCAGACAATCGCAGTCAGCAATTACGCTGTCACCTGCTGTGCTAATATTACGTTTAAACCTCAAGCAGCCACTATCTGAAACAAAGAACAGAGATTCTGAACTTGATACAATTAGCATGTCATACAGTAGTGATTGTGTGAATAGTTCCATGGCAGCGTGGCTTTGTTTTTCCCGCTGAGCTCAAAGCTGTTATCAATGTCCATGTGAAATAGTAAAACAGCAGAACTCTCCTCTTTCAAATGGATTGGTACTTTACGTGATTGGCACCACTTGATGTGCCAACAAACCACAGAACTTCACAATGATGCGTTTGCCTAATGAGTTATGACTGAAAACAAGCAATTCTACAAATGTGTCTGTCAATGCTACCAATTATGGAAGAATCAGAAATGTAACAGTATTGATGTATTCCAATTGAATATTAGACATGGCAATGTAGAACAAAGAAAACTAAAAGCACAGTTGGATCCCTTCATACATAACACGGTTTCAAAAATATTAAAGCCCTCATTGTTCATGAAACGTTATTCATCACATACAAAATAACCTGTTCTTGGAGTTTTACATCTTCACATAAAGTACTTCTTCTCTCTAAATGTGATCCTGACTGAGATCCAGCAAATGATTCTGCCAAAAAAAAAAAAAAAAAAAAAAAAAATATATATATATATATATATATATATATATATATATATATATATATATATATATATATATATATATATATATATATATATATATATATATGCATACATACATACATACATACATACATAAATACATACATACATACATACATACATACATACAAACATATATACATACATGCAGACATACATACATTCATACATACATACATACATACATACATACAAACATATATACATACATGCAGACATACATACATTCATACATACATACATACATACATACATACATACATACATGTACACAGCTGTTGTCAGCTGATGTTTTCAGTAAAACAGTAGAGCCAAGCATGATGTTGATCCAAGGCTTTTCATTCGATATACAATTAGTACTGAAACTAATATCCGCCAGAGAAGAAATAACCTTGGAAACCAAAAAGGCTTCTTTCGGGTCATATTATGTTAGACTGACAGGAACATAATGATTTCCCTTTGCTTTGCTTTCTCCTTTTTATACATCATATATATTAGGTCAACATGTTGGGATTGACACAGGGTTTTAGGAGGAACAAGCAACCAACTATAAAGGATCCACAATCAGTCCTTTCATGACAGCACTATCAGGTTTTTATTACCACCACCAAATGAAATGAAAACGGAGAGAAGAAAAACAGGCCAACAAAAAAACTTACAAAATACCTGGAGGACAAAAAATCAAGAACAAAGCCAGAGTTGTAAATAACCAAGTGTGTTGAAGCTTTGCCAGCCAACCTTCCGGCTGCCGGAGACACAGAATCTATTCAATAACCTGAACAAGAACACTTACAGTTATTTGTCTTTCACGCAGAAACCATTAGAAAATTCACGCTCTCCCTGGGTTTTACAATGCATTGTTCTTGTACCCGATAAATCATGCAGTGTCACTCCTCTGTGTTGCTATTTGCATTGCTTTCACCAGCCTTACGAGATAACTCTGAGCTCTGAGCCGTCGCTCGGGAAAAAACGATAACCACAAGTGTTGCTCTTGATATTATAAATCGCAATTTGCTCGTTGATAAGCCCTTCTTGAAATTCTTTAATGCCCTTCAGCCGCTAAGTTGTTTTCTGCACATCTGCAGTGGTAAGCTGTAATGGTTTATGGCATTTTTGTAATTGCTAATTAGGGTAATTGTTCATGGTTAAAAAAAAACATTATCAGCAGGAAATTTCAGCAGTTGCATTTATCGAGAGCACGGATCACATTCACCTTGTGATGTTTTATATTATTAATGAATAACCGCTGACCATTGATAAGAGCCTTGGATTGCTGCAGAACCCATTCATTAAATTATTTATTATGTTATATATGTTAAGTGCTCTATTTGTAAACACATTATGTTGTATTATAGAAAGGATTCACAGTGCATCATTATTTTTATGATAAGTATGATTTCACGCCTGTAGCAGACCTGGTGAGAGATCCAATTCAGAGCAGAGGGATAAGTCTGTATATCCAAACTGTGCAATTGAACAAAGATAATGGGATTTCAGTTTCCAAACGACAGGGATCCTCAACACACACAGACACACATTCTGTTTTATTATTTTACCCTGGCATGCAGGGCACTTTTTGGGTGAGGTAAATTGCATAAATGGGGTTTATAATATGAAGTGTGGCGATTCGCGTTTTGTGAGCAAATTTATTTTTGAACTGTTGGAGAGACATTACAAAAACATTAGCTCTAAATTTAAGCAACCCCTTACCTCAATCGCATACTGTCATCCTAATGACTTCAGTGTACTTGGACAATTGTCCCAATCACCATGGAACACCTCATTTAGCACAGTGGCACAGACCTGTTTCCCATCCCAGAGGCGACAATTAAGCATGACATAATTGGGCATATCTCACACTATACAAAGCTCAAAATAGTTCTCGAGTCCCACAATGGCTTGTGACGGCAGCTGGCCCTGTCTGGAGTGCCGTCAGTCCTGCAGTATCCCACGTCTCACATGTGATGCTGTAGTAGGACAACATCTTCCTCCTCCCTGTCCCGAGAGGGAGAGAGAGGGCGCTGCGCAGAATGTGTTGTGTCCTCCTCCTGTCGCTACATCACGATGATTCTGTTATACATCATCCTGACGTTGACAAAATTGCTTTTGATTGCAATCTTGCGGCTTCCCTTGTTTGATAGTGTGTTCATTGCGTGATTTAGTCACCTTTCCTTTCACATTTCTCAAGCCCGGCATCACTCTAAAACGAGCTGAACAAGGGCTTTTTGGAGTCTCGAAAAAGTTATTCTTAAAAGAGAGAGAGAGAGACGGAGCTCCGCAAGCTACCTCCACCACACTCCCCTCTCCTTCTTTCTTTGGGCTTCTTCGGGCTTTTCCACATTGACTTGGGCCTGTTTAGAATGTGCTTTACACTGACGCGGGCGTGTCAGAGCTCTGCGAGCTGATTAATTACACCTCAAGCGAGCACTTCCTCGAGGGGGTAGCAGAGTGGACGGCAAAGGATGGGCTTGATTCAAGCTCTCGCAGCACTACACCCGTGATGCCAAGAGGAAGGTCAGTGCACTGGAGACAGAACTGGGTGGAAGCGGGGATGGGGGGGGATGGGGGGTGGTGGTGGTGGCTGGAGGGGGCCGGAGGTGTTGCAGGGGTGGTGTTAAGACTGGATGATGGATGCAAACAGCAATTCAATCAGAGTGCCTTAAGGACAGGAGAGCTTTGGTGCAGCACTTGAAATACACAAAAAAGAAAACGCCTTTGTATTATGCACGTGTCAGGTTAAGCGCGATAGTCATCCTGTTTCATACGTCAATGGAAAAAGCTAGGCCAATACTATACTAAACCTGTGTATTGTTTTTAATTTAAGTTTAAGTTGATACTTGATACTTTTAGAAACATCCTATTTTTGTCTTTACTCTGCATTTGGAAGAATATCCTTTAGGCTGCTATCTCCAGGGCTCACATTGTAATGCATTGTGATACGAATTTATGGGCTTAGGTGACCTACAAGTTTCAAATAGCTCATAGAAAAGATTAGATAGCTGAGTTTACAATAAGTCATATGCATCGTTCCCTGGCTGTGGTGTTTGGCTAAACCAAACAGTTTTAAAAACGTTAAGTACATTATCAGTACATGTCCTAGGTTATTTATAGATCAGATTTTGTAACTATTAAATTATACATGACAATGGCTCCCATAGCAGTTGATGGGGGGTAATTATGGTTTCAATCTGTTTGTCCAAATAGTTACATCCCTCCTATGGCTATATATATATGAAATTTACATTTAATGTAAAGTTCAGATGATTACAGCTTGTCTGTGGTGTAATTGATCCACACAACGTGACAATGACTTAGACGTCTAAAAAGGTGGTCACCCATTCTAACTAACGCTCACTGTTAACTCTGTTGAACCCTCTCTTTAAGTGGGCGACCTGCTCTCTCTGACAGAAAATTTGCAAAAGAAGGGGTATGCATGCTTTCACAATAATGTGTGCGCACACAAACACACAGACACACACACTGTATGTTTTTGCTTGTTTGTGTTCTTTTCAACGTTGTTGTTGGGTTTATGTATCATATCTGTTTTTCCCTTCTGCAAAACACTTTGTGAATTCAAATTTGAAAATGAATTATATATAGGCCTACAGTATATAAAGATTTAGTAACTTACTCACACACACACACACACACACACACACACACACACACACACGCACACACACACACACACACACACACATCCACACACACACACACACACACACACACACACACACACACACACACACACTGACAATGCAGATCACACACTTCATCCACACTAACAACAACACACAGGGAGGTTTGAATAATCCGTCCGTCAGGTGCATTCAGATTCATGAACTCTGGTTTACTTGGTTTTTGTTGAGCCAAAATAGTACATTTTGGTGTATTGGCTTCATGTTGGTGTGAGGAATACAGCGGGTGGGGTTGGGATGGGGTGGTGGGTGGTGGGGACCTGACTAAATTCCCCAACAATGGGATGTGCTTGCAAGCTGCCCTGCACCCCCAGCTGTAGTGAAAGTTTCATGAGGCGGAGAAGCTGTGTTAGTCAGATGGCTGCCTGCCAGACTAGCAGATTGAACCGCGGGTCCTGAGTTAGCGCTGGCAGGGTGGGATTAGGTGACTCAGGTAGTGCAGAGTATACTTTGGAATTATTAAGTAGGGCCGAGCAGTGATAGTACAGCAGCCAATTTCAGGTTGATGTGATTTGCTCTACTTTCCGCATGAACTCAAGTGAATCCGTTTAATCGATTTGAAACTTTTTTTTAAGCTTTTCCTTGCCATGGTCAGTTTTGAAAAAAAAAAATCTGAAAATAATTTGACTTCACTTGTAGCTTTGCCACAAGTGTTAGAATTTAGAATAGAAGTTAGAATAGGATGTATCACTGAAATAGTCCATCGTAGAAAGTTGAAGGTATGAGGTGTTTTTTATTTATTTTGTTTCCATGTTAACATGATATATCTGTATTTTAATCAAGACATAGATATATGTTTTTACTATGTAGATATATCATGTTAACATGGAAACAAAATAAATATATATATATATATATATATATATATATATATATATATATATATATATATATATATATATATATATATATATATTCATATTTACAACAATATACAATATAACAGATAAGTAATTCTAGAATTCACTTTCCTGAACTGAATTATTCAGTTATAATTGACTTGTTTTTTTTTTTTGTGGGTTTTTTGTTGCAAAGGTTATGTGTGTAGAGAGCAGGTTGGAAATGTACTCCCCTAGGGAGTTACAAGCAGAAACATGGTCAAATTGGAACAGATCATCCAGAGTAGTCAGCAGGAATTACCTTGGTTGTATTTACTAATTCGACAAGAATGCAAGCTGCCTACACAAATACAAGCGAGCAAATAATATCCCTCAGGCCTTGACACAGAAACTGTCCATGCAGTATCTCCATGTAGTTTACTGAAAGTTAAGCTGTACTTCAATGTGCTTTCTGCTTCAATTAACAGCCCCACCCCCAACCCCCCCTCAAAATAAAGGTTAAAAAAAATAATAATAATCAGATTTGCTCACATTATGTCTGTATTCACTGCTGAGAGCTTACTTGTGAACATTCAGTGACTAACACTACCTGTCAGATAACATCAGACCTATTTGTTTTCAGTTACAATCTCAAAATACATTATTTGGTCCGCCTTATAGGACACAAATCTCTCTAAACCTAAGCCTTTGGATGGGCGAATCCAGAAGATTGAAAATATAAATGAAAGGAAGAATGCTTGAGAAGGTAACTGAAAGAACTAGGCTCCCACTATTGCTACCTTATGCTATCGTTGGCTATGTTTTGCTACTGCTATCACTGCCTTTTGCTACCACTATCTTTTCACACTGTTATCTTTTGCAAGATTTATCGCTACCATTTGCCACCGCTACCTTACACTGATGACATTGCAACCTCTATCAGCGTGCTAATTTACTAATTGAGCGGGTGAGCTTATGATCACATTTTACAAAGTATTATCGCATTTTGGGAAAGACAAGCGTGCATAAAACTAGATATAGAGAAAATATTTCAAGGGTTCAAGGGTTCAGTAGGGTAGCATTTGTCGTCCCTTGGGTTGACACTTGTGTACAATGAATGTTGGTTTGCTAAATTATCCCCAGAGCTAAAAAGAAAAAAGAAGCTCTGCATCAAAAGTAATTCCAACATATCCAGCAGCTCATATATACAACACATAGCATCTCACTAATGAGTTCTGAGTTCCTTCATCCTACGACTATTGATGTCTTGCTCACGGGTAAGTCCTGCCCAACTTTAGTCAATACCATTTTGCCTCCTCGTTATTTATTTATTATTCAACTTACTTTACCGAGGCCATTCTCACGTTGGCTATGGCATTTCAATGTTTACTGAAGGATTCTGCTGACGCCATGAAAGCAACTGAAAGTGGACCCTAAATTGTGCTGATAGCATAATCAGTTAGTCCCGCGAATGAGCTGTGGGATTTAAATTGAGAACAATCTCCCACTCTTCTCAAATTGGAACAGGGTGGATTTTATGAGACGATGTACTGCTTAAGAAGTTCTCAATGTTTCTCCCATCATGCGGTTTTGTAGTTCAGAAGGTATTCTTGAATTAGAATTAGAGTGAATATTGTCCATTCTACTCCTTAAATTATGTGTTAACACTTTCTCCATATTGACACATTTAATACTGTTTAAGTTATATTTTACTTAGTTTATAAAAAGTCAAAAAATAGCGACCAAGGCAAAGACATCATAGATAAATATGAAGGGAGTTGGAGGGAGAAAGATAGACATCGAGATAGCAGGCTCTCATTCTGTCTGGCTTTCTCCTTTGAATCCCATATGAATCAGCATACATATAAGGGAGATAATAATAAAGCTATTATCATAAGCATATCAAAAGGCCAAATTCCAATTTTCAGACTACAAATAATGTGTCCACCAAGGGCTGATTCTAAACGGTATGCTAAATGTTTGCCTGTGCAATCTTCTTTGTGGTTTATGCACCTGTCTTATCTGTAGATCAGAGCACCTGGAGCAGCAGAAAGGATCATGACGCAGTGGAAGGGTAGCTGTCAGTTGTACCACGCACACATAGACACAAACAAACACGCACATGGACACAAGCACAAACAAACACATACGCAGTCGCACAAGCACACATCAATGCACAGACAAGCACACACATGCAAACAGATGTGTCACACACACACACACACACTCATACACATAGATGAACATGCACACACACACACACACACACACACACACACACACACACACACACACACTCATACACATAGATGAACATGCACACACACACACACACACACACACACACACACACACACACACTCATACACATAGATGAACATGCACACACACACACACACACACACACACACATACACACTTGCGTGCACACACATGCATAGCGATTCAAACAAATAGGTAATTATGTATCATGTAATGGAAAATAGATATAGCCTTTCTGTATCATTAAATAGCTGGTTGCCTTAATTGGTACTGCATGGCAGGAGCTAAACAAGGGAGTAGGCTCAACAGCTGCTGGTTGTAAGTTGCAGAGGCCAGGGTGCAGGGTGTCTTTTATAGTTTTACTACCTATTACACTTTTTCACAACCTCACCGATGCACACGTCTCCTTCGTTCTGAAGCCATGAATGTCAACAATGTGACATTCATCAATGTCAACATACGTTTCCCACTTTGACCAAACACTCCTATTTGGTCGTTCAACCGGATGAGAAACTCTGGAAAAAAAACTATGTTCAGGGCTCACTCTACCAAAAACGGTTCTTCAACTGTCGTGTGCTTCTTTGCATTTCGGAAGTCTCATCTGTCTCTCATCTACACGCAGTATCTCAAATCAACCTAATTGTGAGCGACAGCAGTCCGCGGATTTTGTGGCGCCTTGAAATGTGACCCGAGCACGCGTGCGCCGCCGTGCCCTCCTCCCTCTGCACTGTGCTTAAGGATTTCCAAACCGTCCAATCCCACGCGGCTGTGGACACTCGTCCACGGAGCGATAGCAGGAACAAAGGACCCCGAGGCGGAGCTTGAGTCATGTGACCGAGGCCCCGGGGCCCCCAGCCGCCACGCCGCGCCCGAGCCGCCCGGAGCATATCGATCAAGCTTCTGGGCTACGGCGCCGCTGCCATGACACTTTTTTTTTTTTCTTTTTTGCCACAGAAGGAAGATGGATATTTCCACTATGCTTGCTACTTCCTGATGAATTGATCCCTCATAGCGTTTCTTTTTTTTTTCTTTTTTTTTCACCCGACACACTCTTGTTTTTGATCTAGAAGTGCATATAACATGATAATATCATAATGGGTGACACACTACAACATGGGTACTTTAATTAGCACTAGTTTATGCAGTAATACACATTGACTAACAGTTATGTAACAGGTAGAATGGTGTTCTTGTTTATTGATGGTGTTCATGTTAACTAAGGTATTAATTTATAAAGAAACTGATAACTTATATTATTATAATAGCATTATTATAGAGATTAGAGTTGGGGTTTAGGTTAGTGGCGAAGGGTTAGGGTTAACACTAACCCTAGGGTTAACCCTAACCCTCACCCCTATGCTAATGCTATATAATAACGCTTATTGCTGTATAAACTCTTATTGTGTCACCCAAAAATCAAACATTTCACATGGTTTTCACATCAGACTCTGACAACAACAGCTGCCAAAGTACAATTGTTTTTTGGTTTGTTTCTTCACAATCCTGTGGTTCTATGGGAAGCGTATTTTATACTGTATCTAGATAGACTTAAAAAAACACATCTTTTCCCTAAAAAAACATGTTCTGTATAATATTATTTTGCTGAAGGATGGAAATGTTGTTGACAATCCACAGCTGACTCACACTTTCCCGCAATTTTCCTATCATTACAGGCCCTCCGAAATCACTGCACATTACACTGAATAGATGTCTTTTGTAATACCGAGATTTAATCATGTGCTTTAAAATGAAACAAAATATATATGCCTTTTACACAGTTAACATTGTAAGGTGATTCATAATTTAAAAGCCAGAATACACACATACTTCACTCTTTGAACTAACATAATTATATTTTTTAAAATAAGGGGTACCCCCTCCCAGACACATACGCAAATTTAAACATCAAACGGATGGCAAAGCAATAAGCTAAAATTGGGTTTTTCTAGGGAATTACTTCATTAAAAAATACAGACAATAGAGGGAGCTGGGAATTTCTTCTGCGGCTTTGAAACTGAAGGTCTTTAAAGTCATTGAAATGGCCCATCTCCTCTTTTCAGTCACAGAAGAGGGGTATTAAAATAATAGGAGACAGTCATTTTGTTATGTATTACTTTGACTATGAATATTGGCACATCATAGTATTTGTACTAATGCGGTCGTACTGCCTGCACTGGGTAGTCTTTTGATGATGTATTATGATATCTGTCTCTTATCTAAACTACACCACTACTACATAACGGTTGGTTCAATGTGGAGGGCCATTGGATACCACTTTTCCACCGACATGGAGTGCGTCCGGTTCCTTTAACCTGGTTTGGTTCCCAGCTGGAGCCGAAAAAAAACAGCAGGTTTTCCTTGACCGGAAGTGCGGACCATGACGTCTGCGGGGCATGTCGTAGTCTACAGGTTGAAAAGAAGAAAGGAAAAAAAGTGAGTTTGCGCCTCTGTTGATGACACTAGATGGTCAACAGGTAAGTTACTGGGTGAGTTAGTGAGGGAGTCAACACTACAGCTGAAGATCCATTGTTAAAGTGGCCACTTATCTAATGTGTCCTTCGCCAAAGGTTCAAGACTGACAGCCTTCACTTTCTGATTGTTTATTTATACACACATCTTTGAACCCTGGGGTCTTGTGGTCCGCACTATAGGCCAGGATCCACTGTGGACCCCCCTTGGAGAGGGGGGCCCAAACGCCCACTGGAGCCAACATGCAGACGTTGAGCACAACGCTCCAAAACGAAAAATTTCAGCACATTAATTTCCCCCCGCACTTTTTTTCTTCTTGTTGCAGAAAATAATGCTGATTGAATCCCCATGAGTCCAATGCAGCAGATGGTGAAAGGGGTTGTAAACGCAGAAGCGTTTGGCTGCTGGCAAGGTTCCTCCAGTGGGCCCAGTGAGCCTCTCGGTGCCTTGGTTAGCAGGGGTCTTGCCCGTGGCCCCAAAGAGCAGCTTCACCTCCTGCTGCTTCTCCTTGTTAAGGATGGCCTGGAACCTCAGCAGCCACTTGGTGGTGGGGGATGTGTGATACCCTAGCCTGCATATCCAGGTCACCCCTTGATCAGAAGTGTCTGAATCCAGACCGATTTGAAAAGTTGAATGGTTGGCTGGATGCAGATATTGTTGAGCAGTTTTTCAGGGAAGTTTGATTTGTATCATAGCTTAACTTGCCTTTAGCTGATTCTTAGAATAAGTTTGGATGCATGTACAGCACCATGTGTGACAGCCCCAAATTCATATAAAATATCACCAAATTATGCCTGATACCCATTTTGATTGAATTCCATCAGTCTCATATATGCGGGCATTTTAGGTAGGGGGCATTGACAGTGAGGAATTGATAGATGCTGGCTCTATCAACCATGGAAATAATACCTCCATTTGTCTCTGGGAGTCACCTTCAAAGTGTGTGGTTATATCAGGTGACTTTATTGTGGAGGTAAACACATCTCCAGAAGGTTCACTGCCATGTTATTCTTGTAAACAGAAATAGCATCCCATTCATAACACAAACAGACAAATACATTTTTTTTTATTCTGTAGGACTCAAACAGAAAAGGTGCAATGCGATAAAGAAACAACGTTTTTTTGCCAAAAGTTATTTATTTGGGTTGATGTGTGTGAAAGGAAAAGGGCTCTGAATGGCTGATAACTGACAAAACTATATTCTTGGCATTGATATCTGTCTTTGCTGGGTTCTGTGCTGTTACATTGGGTTCTGTTCATTTTGAACGTCTGCTATTAAATGTGTTATGAGTAGAAGTGGAGTTAGTTAGTTAGTAAACAAAGTAGTAGACGTCATCGCAGAGCTACTAGTAATACCAAAAGTACTGGATGACCCTTTGTCTGAGTTAGACCCTTGGTTGGGCTTTCCTGTGCAAACTGGAATGATCTCCACCGCCAGAGTAATCCAAGATGAACCGCTGAGTTCAGTTTCCCTGAGCGAAGGCAGAAAGCCTCCCCACTGTCCAGGGTCATCCTGCCCATTACTCCTGAGCAGGAGTCCATGGTAGGTTATAAATCAGCCCAGAGCCTTATCACACCTGCACTTTTTACATCAAAGATATTAAATCAATAGGTGATTTTGCAAGCCTTTCCAAAGCCTCCTTTTATACTTTATCAGGGTTCCCCTGGAACTCTATAGATAAGCAAATAGGTTCCCATTAGATGTAGTTGGATGAGATTTTCATTTTGATCAAAAATGTGTAATCGTGCATCAAGTGTAAAGCTTAAAAGAAAACCTAAATACATACCATCATAATAAAGTAACTGAAAGTAAACTAGCCAAACTTACCAAACCAATGTAAGTATTATCAACAATGATTATAGGTATTTTTGGAGTTTCATAACAGAAATCTATGTTTCTGTTGTGAAGGAAATGTGTGCCGAGGGTATTTTTGTTTTGTTTGTCTCTTAGTCTGGCCAAGTATTCTGTCCAGATAATGACCACAAGTTTATGATGTGATGTGGCAAAAGGATCCAATTTGAACAAATAGCCTTCAAACTATCTACAACACAGTAAAATACATGTACAAAATAAAACAAGCAGCTAAACCCTTGGGTAGAACATCATGCATAAACAAAACTGTAATCAATTATGCACAATTCGTGAATTATTAACGTCAAAAGATGAAGGTGAGAGAATAGAGAAAACGTCTAAAAATAATAAAATAAAGGTGTATGAAATATTCATTGTTTTGGTCCAGCAAGCAATGCTGTAACAAATCTGAATTAACCTTTTTTTACCAATACATCCACGGATGAATTTGCAATAAAGAATAAATGTGCTTGTATTCACACAAGAAACGAAGGAGGAAATTAAAACAAATCATGATAAATCCTTAGGCAAAAGGTCATTAGGTTTAAAAAAAAAAAAAGACCCCTTAATAGTGGAGATAAGTGAAAGGATATGCCTGAATGGATTAAAATAGCCCCCTCAAACTAATTAGTGAAGAGTCAAATAAAAGCACTAGCCTTAAAGGTTTTTCGATGTATTGCGATGTATTACTTTATAGAGTGATACATTGTGGGTTTATTTCTTGGAAAAATATTGTTTATCTTTCTGAGGTCATCTATCAAAGAGAGACAATTAACACAATGACAAATCTTCTAGTTAAAGACACATTGTGTAAGTGAGTAGGTGGCAGATGGAATTCAACTAAAAACGTAAAAACAAACTCAAAAACAAAAGTGTCCGGTCATCTCTTACCGGCTGTGCTATACATGTAGTGTGGGGCAAACTAGTTGCCCCACACTAACTAGCTGCCCCACTACTAACTAACTAGCTTGGCTGGGTGGCATGATTGGGAAGGGTTTTGGCAGTGCACATAATAAGATTATTGGAATCAAAGAGAGAGGTGCAGGCTGGCTAGCTGATATGTTACCCATTGTGACTTTAATCAACAAAATGAAACCAACCATACTTACCAACCAACTAAGTATTGTTTTGTCTCACATATCTTACACCACTAAGGAAATCTTCCCATTGAGATATAACCTCCTCAATTAATCTTAATTTGTAATGCAAATAATGTTATTATATTAAGTATTTGCATTTATTTTTATTGTTTCCCCCCACAAATGGAACACAGCATAAGGCTTCGCTGACACTACTAACTTATTTTTGTTGGATAATCAAAATTTGTTTTGGATATGTTTAAATGGAGCAGAGTGTATGTTATGAAAGGAGTTCTGTCTTCTTAGTATGTTGTGCTTCCTTCCATTAGACGCAGCAGAGCTTAATATCTTCACAAAATACTCCTCAATTATAAATGCAAGTTGTAAGGATCCTCCCAAGTGCTGGTGTAATTGCTAGGCAAAACAAACTGACCATTTAACACCCACTCACCCAGCAGAAGAGGCTGGGAAAGAAACTGCCATTTTATGTGAATAGGTGAAAGTGTTTGCCGTTTTTTGTACGATCAAAAAACGATCCTTAAAAACTCTCTGTACATGATTATATCTCTTTAGCTTGAAACTATGTTAATGTAGTTATATATTTCACACCTTTGTCTTACTTGCTGGTATTTACGAGATTTGTTATTTGTATTTTAGCAGTTGATTGCTATTGACGTGTTCAACAATTGTGATTGTATGTCATATTTTGTCATAAATAACATGTTTCAATAAAACCCCAAGCTATGCACAAGTTATGCACAAGTGTCATATTTCAATGTATATCTTTGTTTGAACACCTAAACAAAACCCCACCAAAAGTCCACTAGACAGAGTAAGCCATGACGCCATGATCATTCTGAAAAACGAATTTGCTATTGGATTGTACAGCTACACAATTTTCTAAAAAACACTCACAAATAATCATAAACACATGACTCATGAGGACGGCTGGAGCAATGACTTGCTTCAGATTGTAGAAACCCCTCCCGCTCAATGTCATAGCGTCCACCTCTCCACTTCATCCCTGTGTCTAAATGACTACGTCAAGTGTAGATACTAAGCACTTGTCTGAGAGTCATAGCTGTTAGAGAGGTAGGTTTGTAGGTCTCTCCGTGCCCTGTGTCCTCAGCAAAACATAGCTGATGTCTTTGTGTGTGTGTGTGTGTGTGTGTGTGTGTGTGTGTGTGTGTTCACAAGTGTAAACACGTTTAAGTGTGTGTGTTCCACGCGTGTGAGTGTACACGTGTGCATATGACTGTGTGTGTTTGTGTGTTTGTGTCTGTGCACACACAGGCATGTCTCATGTGTGTTTGTGCATGTCTGTGTGTGTGTGTATGTCTGTCATGTCTCAGAGTACCTCTCTGTGCAGATTGCTCACCGTGACATTGTTGCATTTTGAGGGTACCCCTGTGGCCCCTAATGATGGACTGGCCAATCCCCCCTCTCGTTACCGCTGTGTTTGCGATAAGATGTGACGCGCACTGTCGCGGCACTCTGAAATGCCACTCAGCGAAGATGGATTCAGAGGCCACAGAGAGGCTGACACCATATAAAACATCCCGAAATATCAAAGGAAGTAAATTCAAGTCCCGAGTTTAGAATGAGTCAATTTTCTCGTCAACGCAATTAATGGTCATGTTTGTATTCTATTTGCTGTGTGGTCGCAGGTGATAGCAAAGTGAAACAGTCCTACGTCCACTCATTCAAATTTATGGATGTCTGTCTGGGTTCTTTCATAACTCACACTAATGCGTTGCGGCATGAATGTAGAACTGGAGAGATAATATGTTTATGATTGTAAATAGTCCATAAATTGTTTTATTATTTTCTAAACTAACTGTGTTTTGGAAAGTTGAAAGCTATTCCCATTGAATGCACAGGATTATTTTTTCAGACCTTTTTAGAGAAACATATATTCATGGCAGACACATTGAAAGGAGTTTTACCACTTAATCTATTGATAACGATTTCTTTTCACTCCAAGGGTTTGCACTCAAAATCAAATTTAACGAAGGTCAGATAGATTCATTTCCAGCGAAGGCGCCCTTTTGTATCAAGAAAAATAGATGCAGTGTTGACATTTCCATGCTGTTGTGTAGTGATATCAGTATAATGTGAAATTTAGATATAATCAAGATACCCGAACATGTTCATGTATCCCCAAACAAGCGGCAATCTTTAAATGCTGTGATCCCACATAAAGACATAGTTTTCATTGTAAGTTTATTTTTCTTCAGATTAGGATGACTTTGTCGTAAAATACATGTGACACTAAAACCAAAATGGTGAAGTGGAAAGTCCTTATGCATACCCATGTGTTTTTTCATCTATAAAATAAGTCAAAGATAATGCATATTTGAAGGAAACACAGCTCAGTTTAGACCATATTTCAATTACAAAACATTATGATGCTTTTTAAACGTATGGTCTGCTTTTCGAACAGAAAAAAAAAACAATGACTCAAGAACTCAAATATGAATAGCATCCAAATGCAATTTCAGGCTAAGTATTAATGTAAGTGCCACATTGTGGATGAGGTTTCCAAAGAGTAAAGCAAAAAACACCATTTTATTATGGTCATACATTTAAGCATACCCTGTCTTAATTAAGGTCAAGATGAATGAGTTCAATAATCCAATGAAACAACTAATCTATAAAGGTATATACCCCTTTGGTTGGCTTTTGTATTTTTATTTTTCAAAACCTTGAATACCATTGAAGTCATTTTTTGAATTATGTTATTAAAGTGTGGAATTCAGGCAAAAATGGGAAAAGACATTTAACAATTCCAGCTATGTCATGGCAAATCATCTTATCTGAATAAGAGCCTGATGAAATAGAATAATGCTATTTAATCATACCAAATTTAGCAATTTGGAAGATGGTTTTAAAATAATTTCTATCAGTGGATTTGCATTTGAACCGTTACCATTGAATTTCTTTTTGTGAAATTTGAGTTCTTTGAGTCACTGTTTCTATGCAGTGGCACCATGAATATGATGTATATAAAATGTCTGAATTGAAATGTGGTAAATGGTACTGTAGCACCCCATTAGAGTAAGACAATTCAATTTGGAAAGACAGAATAACGCCTGGGCCAATCAAACGGGATTCTGGGGGATTATGTGGAAAATAAAGAGGGAATATAATGCTTTATATGGAGATTAGGGTAAACCCATAATCTGTTTGTCCTTAATGAGCTTTGTACCGTTAAAGTGTTGTCCATTTGTCCACATCAAGAATCAGGTAAGGTGATTCTGATGTCTCTGTCTGCGTGCTTAGGCCATACACACACTGGCAAGTAACCAAAAAGAGTTCAGCGTTTCTCAGCAGCATTAGTCACTTATGACTGAACCATCAGTGGACATTGTTGTTTGACAAACAGAATGAGCTGTCACCCCATAACTGTTTATCATTTTCAACAGCAACAGAATGAAGGAATTGGTTATGGCCATGGCCAATTTAACAGTTATAGAAAATGTACATATTTTACAATACTAATGAAAGACTTTTATGAAGACAAAGGGATGGCTGTTGCATCACGCTCAGCCTGGGAGAAGCCAACATTACAACGATGTAAAGTCCTTCAAAAGCAAAACCCATTTGACAGCATCCACACCAGGCCCACCTGCTGCATGTGTGGGGAGAGACACGTGTTCCCGTTTTATACAAATACACTTACAACATATACAGACAAATTGCTGCTGAATTAGAGACAATTAGAGAAGAGAATGCCTTGTTAAGTAATCATGAGCAGTTGAGTGAGTGCTAATAACAGGATGAGAATAGCAAACAAATTGTGTTGTTAGTTACATCCATTGATTAGAAAAGCATTGTCATTAGGACAAGTGTGTTATGATTGAGATTTAATTCAAACGCTACAGGTTGATCAACCTTTCGTTATTTTAATACTTTATTCTCTAATGCATTTGTGCCACGCTTCATTTTTTTTTCCATACAGTGCCTACACTACCTATTTACTCACCTACCTCCGTACTCACAGTGAGTCAGTGCTTCACCGGCCATCATTTTTGTCTGTAGTTGGACTGCGCCACTAATGGTCATGAAAGAAAAATCTAACCCTTCAACACATTATTCTAATGAAGGTTACAGTGCTATTCGCATGGCATCGTATGAACTGAAGCTGGAATACACATGTATACATTATATTCATGTTTCTGTGAGTGATCTGTTTTTTTGTGGGTGATATATGTGTGTATGTGTGTGTGTGTATGCATAAGCTACTCAGTGTCTAAAATTGCCCTTGGGATGAATAAAGTATCTATCTATCTATCTATCTATCTATCTATCTATCTATCTATCTATCTATCTATCTATATATATATCTGTATTTGTTTTACAAGACTATCATGGACACTGGCTCAATTTGGGTTTAATATACATGTAGGTCTCCAGTTGGAACCCATCATTTTCTCTAACCATCATTTTCTCTAAAATCGGCTGATTTTAGAGAAAATGAGCAGGTTTCCAGTGGGTTTAACTCAGTGGACCTGAGCTGAATCCAGGGTGAGCCGCCCAGTTCCTTTTGTCCACAGAACAAATCTGCATCCTAAAATTATTCATGTTCCCGGGATATTTGTTTACCTCTGTTAACAGTTGTGAAGAAAAAACACAAACACAAAATCAAACAATATAGCCAAAATGTAGTTTGCCAGGACCAAAGCCAGAGAATACCTTTGTTTAGTGCAGTAGAGATTGTACAACAGCGTTGTTTACTTTGAAGCTGTATTGTTTGCTAAACAAATAACACTGAGGGTGGGAATAACTTTTCTTTCAGTCTTTTGACTGCATGTCAGCAATAAGAAACACACTGTCTAGAACTACACTAGCTGTGTCCTTAAGGGCCACCTTGTCTTTAACTGTGTGGTGTGAGATATATATCTATATCTACATATATAGATATACTGTATTATGTTCTTCACTGTGGCTCATTGCCTATAGCAGTTAACCTGGGAAAATGTAATACAATCAAACATTGCTATTTGCATAGAGATACAATTTCAATAGAATAAACAAACAGGATAATGTCACCGAGGAAGCAAACGAAAGGCGATGCAGCTCCACTCAGGAGGCCTCGCGCACACGCAACACGCCTGCATGTAAACGCCGGCTCTCGGCCCAGCAGGACACCATTAGCCGTTCAGCTAACCAGCGGTATCACAGGGTCGCGTGGCCGGTGCCCACACGTGGCAGGCATTCGAACATCAATGCAGCAGGAGGGCTGCGGTCCGTACCTCAGCCTCCCATTTCTACTCCACTCCGCCTCTCAAAGCTCAGAACAACACAGCAGTCAGGGGTTTTTTTGTGATATGAAGAATGACCTTGGCATGAGTTCAACATTGAAAAATAAATAAAAGTGAAGTAATATTAAGATGGAAGGGGTGAGAGAGAGGCAGATGAATGGAGAGAGAGATACGTGGAATGAAAAGCAGGATGCTCATTCTACTCATATTGACAAACAATGGCATACCTTTTATTCTATCGAAGTTTATGATCATTCAGCACTCAGATGCATAAATAATTCCCCCCATGTCACTTAAGTTTTCTTTATTGCTTTCAACTGGCCTCAACTATTGAACACACTGTAAATTGTGACTGCGTTAATGAATTATACATGGAGGTGTATTATGCAAATGATATATAAGGCAGACTAAATCTTGCTTGTTTACTGTCACCACATGTTATATTTCTATCACTGTAGAAAAACAAAGAAAATAGCAAAACATATGGATCATAAAAAACCTATATATACTGTATATATTAAGTTAATGTGATATGTTTATACCATGGCAGAAAAAAAAAAATCAAAAACAACGGACTGGCTGATTTTAATATTTTGGAAGAGATCATAGGCTTCTCTCCAACACCCACATATATTTACACAGACTGTCAGGAATGGCCATTTCAATGTAAGTCCCTTTTCTCTTCGCTGCCATGTTAAAAGGATGGCACATAGACCTCTCAACAAGGATCCTAAATAAATAAAGAAATACATGAAATGAATCTGAAACATCCCCGCCCTGTGTGAAGATTAATGCATAGATAGGAGGACTGCAAAATGACTCATTTAAATAACCTTGCTTAAAAT
Organism: Urophycis tenuis; assembly: GCA_036785325.1. NCBI lineage: Eukaryota > Metazoa > Chordata > Actinopteri > Gadiformes > Phycidae > Urophycis > Urophycis tenuis. The sequence goes on from JAXIVH010000015.1 coordinate 8,607,849, forward strand.
AGTGGAGAGCTTCATTAATCTTCATGTCATTCCCAAGGATAAATGGGAGAAGTAATTAGAGCTAATAGAAATTTTATTCCCCCACCCTAGTTTGTAGAATGACTATTCTCTATCTCTCTGTAATGGTATCTAGACGGTATAGAAATAGGCCATTGTACCGCCTGCTGAATGATAGAATGGGGTTCCTGAAGATTTTCCTTTTAAGATTTTGGCACTAAATTTGAAACTTTATCCTACTTTGACATTAACACTGAGCTATAATTAAAACAGACGGCACAGAGCACAGAGCCTTAAATTGTTACTCTAAGAGATTTAAGGGAACACATTTATGAAATGCTGAAGAACCCATTGAACACATGCTCTTCCCTGTCTTGCTTGTGTGTGCGTGTGTGTGGGGGGGTTAATCCACCAATTTAAATTGGGATGTTTCTGTTTTTACACCTTTCACCTTATTTGCATGGGTTTTGTTAATTGATATTCTAACTTTAAACAATTACACTCTGAGCCAATTAGCGCAGATTCCTTAATGACAAAAAGTCGGAATCTTCATTATTTCCTCCACCCATGCATATTCATTCATACAATTCAAGGGCTTTACATGGACAAGTTATACTCATTAAGTGTGACCCATTATTAAGATACATGAACACACAGAATCGATGAAAAAAAAAAAAAACCCTGCTATGTGGGACAAGCAAACAACTGCATTCCTCAAACACCAGCTAACCCTCACCTATGACACACCAGCCTGCTCTGATTTACATGGATTTAAAACGCATGTGAGCACGCTGTGCACTGGGGATGCAGGAATGATGGTGGGCTGTGGGCCATTACATTCCCAAAGAGCCGATGACTCCCTTTGTAACAGAGCTTAACTGTGAGCTTCCCCCACAGCCCATCCATCACCGAGACGGAAATGATGATCTACAAGGGGTCCACGGGACCTCCAAGATTCCTGCTAGTGATGTATTAACTAAGAAAAAAAATCCATCCTCAGTGGAGATCACTCCGGCGCAGTGAATATGTTTATTTCGTACAATCTCACAAACGCACGAATTTAAGTAAAACAACGGGTGCGGAAATGGAAAACAATTGAAATGAATCTATTTATTACCAGTGATAAGAATTGTATAGCATGGTATGTCCCACTTTGGCAGACACACAGGGAATAGGAGGAAATAAGAGGCACGAGAATGGAAATACACAGGCATCCGAATTATGATAAAAACTCGAGTCCTGACAAATGCAAAAGTGCGAGAGCACAGCTAGTCCTCAGCACTTAGAATAAATCACCCAGTTGTGAAACGTTTTCTCGTTGCTCTTCACTGTTTTACAGGCTTTTTTGTTTTTTATTGGTGAAGAATTATGACCATTTTATGGTTTCCCTCACTCACCAGCTGTTGAGAGAGAGAGAAAGAGAAAGGGAGACAGAGAATGACACATGCAGGCACACACACACACACACACACACACACACACACACATACACGGTGACCGGTAAGGGAGGATAACAAGGGACCTGTGTCCTGTATCATTATAGAGTAAAAGATCAATGTACTGTATTTGGAATTATTGACATATTTTTCCTATTATCTCAAACATTATTTATGAATGTATATATGTAATAGGGAACATGGTTTCTCATCCATAAATTAGACATTCTCAATCATTTATTGATCCACATCTCTGCTAATCTTCCACCATACCATCGTGATTTGTGGCTCATCTTTAACTGGCCTCTATTGAACGGATCAGAACCACTCGGAAGCAACTCTGAAGCAAAAAAAACAAACAAGGAAAAAAAATGTGCTCCCTCCGCCAGAGCCTGGGCGCCGTCCACCTCGGTGGGTTTGCGTGAGCAGGAGGAACACACTGCTGAGACGTTGTATGATGGCACGCAATTGTTAAATCAACTGCACTCTCAACTGAGACCGTTTCCCACATCGATTGGAGGAGTGTTTTTGAAGCCGGCATAAATCTGAAGTGGTCTCCAGTCTCAAATAGCAACACACGCTCACGCACACACACACACACACACACACACACACACACACGCACACACACACACACACACACACACACACACACACACACACACACACACACACACACAGACACGCACACACTCACACACACACTCACACACAGACACAGACACACACACACACACACACACACACACACACACACGTTAGACACATAAACTTGACCTAGATTAAATTGTTGAAGAAACTTGAATAGTCCAATAGTCACAAGGTTTGATGTATGTCAGCATATCCTTTCACATCTATAATCCTCCCTCACTTATGTACTCCACTCCTCCTGTGTCACTTTTCCGACTCAATATGTTTTCAGAAAATATGGGCACATCAACTTATAAATGCATGAACAATAGGTTTTTCTCTCAACTGTATGAAGCTGGATGTGCCGATCCACACACGCATACACACACATTGCGAGTGTGTGTGTGGGTTTGCGTATAAATGCGCATGCTCGTGTTTGTGCATGCATGTGTGTGTGTATGCGTGTGTGTGTGTGTGTGTGTGTGTGTGTGTGTGCGTGCGTGCGTGCGTGCATGCGTGCGTGTGTGTGTGTGTGTGCGTTGCGTCGCGCGCGCATGTGTGTGTGTGCATGCGCGGGCATGTGTTTATTAGTATAAGTCACGCTAGACAGCTTTGTAGTTGATGGGATTCTTATTTGGCCCAGTCAGCAACATGCTGATGCAGGTTTTTTTTCCCTTCCTTCTTCTCTCCTCTGTTCCCTATAACTATGCATTGAGCCTGCACGCCACAGCTGACTCTATGCAGCACTCTGCAGCACCGTGGCCGTCATCATTATCAAGGAGAGATCTACATCACGGTTCACCAGAGGACAGATAGCCGTTAGCATGGGACCTGTCTGACGCCAGTTGGCAGCACTCATCGGAAGCTAAAAATAACAAACCCATTGACTCTTGACTGTTTTTCTCTACTTTCGCTGTGTGTTTCGGAAGCCGAAAAGGTGACCCCGAGAACGACCGAGGAAGACCGACCCGAACGTGACGTTGCGTCCGTCTAATCATTTCGCTTTCTTGCGGCTTTAGGTACACGCCATGCAGGCCCGGTGGACGTGAAGATGTAGCTTCGGTTCGGGGCGTAATGTATGCCTTGTCAGTTTCCCTGAGGGCCTGGCCAACCATTACAAAGGTTATTGGAGGCACTATATCACTGACACATCATTTATAAGGACGAGCTGACCTTGAGGTGACATTTTGGTACCAGGGAATTAACATTTGTCATCTTATTCCTGTGTCTCTCTATAACGCAGGTATGGAATATGAAAATGTACCCTCGTACAGAGGGCACCGAGTTGCATGTTCAGGTTTGCATGAATTGTGGCCTTCGACATTTGTGGTATTGTAATGCAGTTTTTGTGTGAGACTTCTAGTATCTCGTTTTTGCCAGGGCTCCTATTTGTGTTTATAATTTAGCTTTATTTCCTTTGTAGCTATGAATTCATAATGATTTATTATTACTTACTTTATTTACTGGGTCAAACTATTTTCTTATATATTAAGATGTATGATGAAAAAATGATAATATATGCTATGAGGACAGGGTTGCAACAGGTAAATGTTCATGTATTTTAAGAGTGAACCCAATTGCCTCTCATCATCGCAGAATAGGAATCTTTACAGTTACTTCATACAGAGAACAAAATGTGATTTGCAGTGTAAATATGTAGTGCAGTGTAAATTTGTTTTTTAATTGTCCGTGGATGTACAGTATTATCTTTCACGTCTCAAGAACTCCACTCACACCGTGGCAGGGCATTGTTCCTCCAGACTAATTAACCATATCACAGCTATTGCCAAAAATACACTCCCCGGGCCTGATTGCTTTCAAACAAATGGAGGGAGGAGGGGTGTGTGTGTGTGTGTGTGGGGGGGGGGGGGGTAGTGGCACAACCATCCAATAGAACACCCAAGTGAGCACAGTGAGAGAGAGAGAGAGAGAGAGAGAGAGAGAGAGAGAGAGAGAGAGAGAGAGAGAAAAGAGAGAGAGAGAGAGGAGACAGAGAGAGAGAGAGAGAGAGAGAGAGAGAGAGAGAGAGAGAGAGAGAGAGAGAGAGAGAGAGAGAGAGAGAGAAGAGAGAGAGGAGAGGAGAGACACGTGTGTGTGGGGGGGGGGAGGGGGGGGGGGGGGGACCTGCATACAGAACTGCATTGTACTAAAAAAAACTAGAATCCTTTCATTTTCCTCTATAACATGACCTAATTCCTTATACCTGGGGGACTCAGGAGCATCTCTCCCACTTCTCTCTCTGGGAGGAAAAGGAAATGGCAAACTAGAAAAGTGCACAGATAATCGGGGGCTTCGAGCGGCCTGAGGTAATATGCGGGTCACACTAGAATGTCTTACTTTTTTGCCGAAGATTGAAGTGCTGGTGTTCATAGGTGAAGTGTCACCAGCACTGCCTTGCATATTTATTGGTATATTAATAAGAATCTGAATGAATGATTGGCTATTGGAATTGTTTGCTTAGCGTTTTTTTTGTTGTTGTTGAGAAAATACTCTGGGTCTGCGTTAATGTGGAGCAAAAGTTAATTTGGGTTTGATGGTAGCCTCCTATATTGTCAGCAATGCATTATGGTCTTATGAAGATGAATGGTTTGTTCTGAACAATCTATTATACCCTGATTGGAAGATGAACATGCCCTTGCACTCTTGTTAAGAATCACACATCTCATGTATTATCGTACAATTATATTATTAACCAGCTAATGTGTTTGTGTATTAATGCATTTTGTCCTTCTGCCTGGATTATAATGTGATGATATGCAAATCTCTCAAGAAATGTAAGTATAAAACCCAGTGATTACAAGCTGTAACAGCATTGATTTAAATAGGTTTCATGAATACCTAATTGAGAAAGTGTTTTGTGGGGGAGGGGGGGAAATAACACATATATTTGAATTTAATAGCTTAACTTTCAAACTCAGGGCGCAGAAAAGTGTTCAAAGTGAATCCAACACACTTACTTTGTGCAAAGAATCAATGGAGCGTAATGCCAGGCGCAGTATGTCAACAGAGAGGGCGGGGGGGGGTGTTGCTTCAGGACAGTCGGCCAGCTCCTCTGTAATGTGAGCATGACAAACTCCCAAACTTCAAAACCCGAGCAGAGAAAGCGAACGCGTGTAGGAACCAGAGAGAGAGAGAGGGGGGGGGGGGGGGGGGGGGGGGTTGATATGCAAACAGCCATGGCGAGGCGGGCAGCCAGTCATATACATGCTAATTTAAAAGAATGTAACAGAAATGTATCTTGAGGCGACGTTACAAAAAAAAATAGAAAAACAAACAAGGACGTAAATAGAGAAATAAAAGAGCAGAAGTCGCTTGGCAGGGCGGGGCGAGGATGATGTGAGGCACTGCGGCTGCATTGCCTCACTTGTTTCGTTTTTAGTTTGCCTTCCAACCCAGTAAAATATTAAAGGACTATTTCGATTAAAATGACATAATCAGCACTCCTGGCATTTACATATGAAGTGTATGCTTTCAATGGAATAAAGGCTATGCTCAAGGACAGGATAATAATGTTGATGTAGGACTCCCCTTTAAGTTGTCTAGGTCTTTGAATATTCTCTTTCTGTGTGTGCCTGTGTGTATGTGATGTGTGTGTGTGTGTGTGTGTGTGTGTGTGTGTGTGTGTGTGTGTGTGTGTGTCGTGTGTGTTTGTGTGTGTCGTGTGTGTTTGTGTGTGTGTGTGGTGTGGGGGGGGGGGGTGCGGTTACACTGTAATTGGGTATTTAACTTGAATGGAGATGATTTCAAAATGGTGGCTTACCAGCTATATTGTGACCACTTGGATAGCATTAACATTTAATAAATTAGTTTGTAGAGAACACAAGAAATACATCAGTGGACAAATTAGTCTCAATTTATCTATACAATTAAAATGCAAAAGAGTGTGTGTATGTGTGATTTAACCTCCATGGTGCTCTCAACGAGGGCCCTACTTTGTAAAAACGATGGCACACCCACTTTTAAAAGTTAGTTTCCTTTGATAGAGGCACTGACGGTTCACAGCAGGGCTACCTAATTGCTAGCATTAATGATTGAGCAAAGTCTAATTTCATCAACACAAGCTATTATCACAGCAGAATATCAGTGTGGTTTTAACGAGAGCTAAAATGAAACATTATCCTGCTTAAAAACATGCTGTGGAATTTAACACACTAGCGGCCTCGATGGCTTGAGTGATGGCACCACAGAGCAATGGCTCTTCGACACGACAGCGACACGGGGCTACATGAAGATTGACCAAAAGAAAGTCATTCAGAAGCAAGCAGAAACCATGTCTTCGAGCCTGGAAATAGTGATGTATTAGATATTGAAATGGTATGTTACAAATACAACAACAAGCAAATGTGGTCATCATCATGTCATGTCCTCAATGTAATCTCCCCGCCATTGCTTGGATTTAATTAGGCGCCATGATTCCATGATTCCCATTGATCCCCATACTTCACAGATATCCTTAACAGACGTAAACATACAAAAGCAAAATTGTGCAGTGAAAAACGTACACCAGTGAAACTGTGAGTCCATGACAATGTTTGGGGCTAACGCAGGTGACTACTGGATGTGAGCCGTGAAAGATAACCCAAACACAAATTGGGTGGAAAATCTAAAACAGTACAGTTTAGAAATCTCACCGTATATATCATACGCTAGAAGGTCAGAACCAAGCCAGGAAACGAGAACTGTTGGCCTTCTCCTCTCTCTCTCATCTCTCTCTCTCTCTCTCCTCTCTCTCTCTCTGTTCTTGCTCTTTTATTTTTTGCCATCCCTTTTCCCCTCTCCAACTTTCCATGTGTGACCGTGAGTCCTATTTTGTTCATTGTATTTCTTGTTTTGGCATTATTTATGATGATTATATTTCTCATTTCAAGCCTTGTTGAGAGCCTTCAAACCATTGTTGCCTATAGTTTAGGCCAGCCCCGAGGACATTTATATGCACGGATGAGACGCCATGAGAAAACTGTTGTTCTAGCATCTCAAGGAATTACCATAATAGTCACTCACAGGCTAATTTATTACATGGTATATATTAGTTTGATTTATTAATGTTGCTGGGCTGCAATTCAAACTGAGAGGCAGGTTCCCTCATTTTCAAGCGGACAATCAGTGTTTGCGCAGCAATGTCATCAAATCACTCATTGAGTTAATTATTGCCATTGTGTTTGGCTGAGCGAAGCACTTCAGCCATTGTGTCCCATTTCATTTCACCAAATAGAATGTGAGCCACAATCAAAAACAATGAAATGTTGACCTGGCATGCTAATGCCGTATTAGGGAGTGAGGTATTGAAAACGTGTTCAGACATGATAA
>JAXIVH010000015.1:8615418-8617918 GCA_036785325.1 Urophycis tenuis
GTACTTTGTATTTGTATTTGCAACACTCGGGCAATGAGGTTAAGAGGATTTCTCCATCTCAAACTTGGTTGCACCAGCAGTGTGCTAATTAGCCTCTGGCGCATGCATTCTTCACCGTTTGTTTTTCAAACCGGAGAAGGTAAAGCAGCTGATTTCAGGAGAGCCACGCTCCCTCCGAAATGCCCCGTTGAATTGGAATGGAAAAATGTCAAGTGTGCTGCTTTGCATAACGCAACGGGAATTTCAAAAATCCTGCCGTCGCCTTGCAGAGTAAGCCACTCATTGCCTGACACCGCCTCAGCCAAGACAAGCCTTAGCAGAGGCACTAAATTATTTACATATTCCACTGGAGTATATAACCATCACAGTTATATGCCTGTCTGGATGGCGGTGAACGGCAGACATTGCAAACAGCTGTTATATTACAATGTTCAGCTTTGGCCCGTTTCATCGCAGCGTGAGAACGATAGAAGAAGATATCCCGATAAACGACGCCGATCAATGCTTTGAACTCCAACGTCCTCCATTTACACCGGCTGACATCGATGCACCTGTCACACCAGTCGCACTTGTGGCGGTAACGAACGTATTGATTATTGAAGAGATTTTGGCAGGACAGTCAATAGAGATGCAAATGGTAAAATGTAGATCATTTTTCACTTACACACTGCTGTAATGTATTCGATAGCTAAAACGCTGTAATCATAACAAAAGACACTCTTCGGACCATCTTAACGCGCTTTTATTGTCACATGCTATAAATAGGCTACTTAATAAGTTAGACGACTGTCGTGTCTTAAGATTTGACAATATTCACTTGTTTACATACTGAACCCCTGAATGGTTTTGTCTTTGTACTGGCTCTGTGTAAAACAAGATATGATCAAAAAGAATGCACAAATTTAGATTACGTCACAGAAATGAGCAGAAATTTCGATTTTATGAGAAAATCAGGTGGCAGTCTGTACATTCTGTTCAGTTTGATGCTCTGTTCATGCATCTCCCCTACAAAACCATGGGTTACCAGAAGTATCATTGTCATCCATGTTGCTTACCGTGTTTTCAGTGGAAAACATAACCAAAGGGCAATTGCCACATTACCTGGTAAAATAGGGTTTCCAATATATTGCTTTTGGAGAGCGGGGAAATGTCTTCAATAGCTTGAAGTGGTAAAGGTCAGTGGCATTAATTGAAGTGAACATTTTATGTGTTCAAGGAGGTTTATAAGCATGCCATGAAATACCAATATTTAGAAGATAGTGCCTGTGAGGAGAAACCATTCAAATTGAATATCATGTTGTCAAGAGCAATTGTTTATGATGACATGCAATCATTGCCACCCATAGGAGACTGACTGCAATGTGTTGGGATTTTTTTAAGGATGAGCGAAGAAATTAAGAAAGTTGAAAAGAAAGAAAAAAAAAAGTATCCCCGGTGTAACTTAACCTTTCCAATGAACTCAGTAAATCCTTATTTCGCACTTTGTGTCTTCAGGCTTTCTGAATGTTTACGAGAATAATGTGTTTCCTAGGATAATGTGCCTGCAGTCACTGTACATCTACCATTGTATTCCTTCATAAAGCTAAAGTACACAATGTTATTTACCAGTGTACATTCACATGATGACTGAAATAGTGATCTGATAAAAAAAATCTACACATTGCAATTCTGCGACATGGCTGAGAATGCAAATACAAACTCTGTTTCTGCCATTAAAACACTTGCGTTGAAGTTTTTCCTCCGCAATTAAATAGTAGGGCTTGTAGATTTTTTATAGAATTATTTAGCAGCGTCATCAATCTAGGTGATTAAAGAATTCTGATGAGAGACAAAGAAACAGAACACACACTGAGAGAAAACATACTAATCCCTTCACCATTAAAGCAAAGAAAAGATGCAGAGTCATTATTTGGCGTGCTGTGGCTGCTGATTTGATCAAGCCACAGGCAGAACAGGCTGATTGCTTGGAATGCTAATCAAATCAACCATCCTTTAGAAATCCAACTGAATTATTTCAGGAACCACTTAAATTGCAATATGTTGCCCGATCCTAAATGCTTCTCGTTCTGTGGCTCGTGTGTAAATGGGGGGATGTCCTGATCCTGATCCTGATGTTCCTGATCATTGGTGTAGCAGGTGAGGGAAAAGGAAGTGTACGGTCATGACTTACTCATTGCACTGCAACATGATAAATCCTGATGGCTCATGCAGGTGCTAGGTTTATTGATCTTTACTTAAAATATATGGACCTCCCTAGCTATCTGTAGTCCTTGCTGATATGAGGCACAGGAATGTAAAAAATGAGTTGCAGAGGCCTTCAGAAAGAAGGTCAGGTCCATATTATTGATTTGACTTGTTCCTTGGACTGCCATGCTTCAGTGTGTTTGTGTGTATGACTGTGTGTCTGACTGTGTGTGTGTATGTGTGATTGTGTGTGTGTGTGTGTGTGTGTGTGTGTGTGTGTGTGTGTTTGTGTGTGTGTGTGTGTGTGTGTGTGTGT
>JAXIVH010000015.1:8620418-8682918 GCA_036785325.1 Urophycis tenuis
GACATAAAGCGCTGTGAGGCCTCGGCGGTGAGGCGGCGCCGCCGCGTGTCCTAGCGGCGGCGCCTCGTAAAGCGTTTATCACTCACCGCCTGGCGAGGGTCGCGCCCATCCGGCCCCTCATGGCCTTAATTCGGCGATGATGGGCGGGAAAAGCGGCGTGCGCGCACAGCCCCTCAAAGAGACACATGCGGCGGAAAAAAAAAAACGCAAACGTCCGTCCTGGTCGGTGTGTGAACGTATGAAAAAAAAAAAAAACAACAACAAAAAAATCAAAATAACAATAAAACCCACAACAGTTTAAAAGAGTCAAATATGAGAAGGTCACCGTGTTTTCCGGGCCGTTGCTCATCCTAAATGGGTCCCTGCGGGTCTAAATTAGGATGGATGGCGAGCCGCAGACTTAGAGGATTCGCCGGTCTGAGCCTCTCAACAAGCCGAGTGAAGACAAGGTCAAAGGAGCGCCGGTGCGCTCCTGTTCAAAGAGAGAGCTTGTTGTGAGTAGGTTTAGCGCCACGACGTTGTAGGATTTGTTCGACAAATTGGGAGTTCCTACAGTGCAGGGGAGGTGAAGGCACCTCGCCACGCAGGTATCACACGATGCCCGGCTGTCCCCCCAGCCTCGGCCCATAAACTTTGTCTTCAGCTCGCAATGTCTTTTTGAGTCGATAAAGAATCGGAACAATGCATAGTAAGCAAAATCCCCTTTGCTATGAGTGTAGCTAACGGTGTGGTTGATGCGATTTACACGAAGGGAAGAACAACATTTGGCCACTGGTATCTGCATTTTATGTGAGATGCTAGCGAACGGTAACTGTGGAACTAAGCACACATCTGGAACGAGTACACTCAGGTTTGAATACAGGTAGAACCCCCACCACTACCACCACCAGCACCACCACCCACCCTTTAGATAGAAAGAGAGATATCTATGAGAGCTATGCATGTATGCTCCTGTGGCCAGTGGTCATGTGGGTCCCATTGGCACGCTAGTGGAACCACCATCAAATAAAAGTCTAATCTTGTGAGCAAAATCCGGGAGCCGCCACTTGAGAGGAAAATCTCTGCAGTGCTCCAGTTGGTTTTGAAACTATGCTAATGAGGGTAGCTAGCTCTTTGCGGTGAGCCAGCAGCAAACACGAGACAAAGTGGAGTATTAGCTTGAGAAGGTACTGAAGTTTGGTAAAACATGTTTGCAGTTAACCAACAAGCATGGCCGCAACATTCACAGAAGTCCGTCAAATGATTTGGAAGTATCCATGGAGAGAGAGAGAGAGAGAGATTAACAATTAATTCAGGGTTTAGCAGAAGGGACTATAGTAAAGTTTCTTATTTATATTCTGACCATCGTTCTTGAACATTAAAGAGCAGATTGAATGATATATATATATATATATATATATATATATATATATATATATATATATATATATATATATTGCATTCCTTGCTTCAATAAAACAGATGGAACATTAATGGAGGAAAGAAAAGCCATCCACATTGGATACACATGAATACATGATCCTACCTGTAGGTATGCAAGTATGCAAAAAATCTACATTGGTAACACTTTGCAATACAGGATACATATATTAACCATGAATTAACATTAGTTTATGCAGTAATAAACATTAACTAATACTTAAATTATTTAACTAATAAGTTAACTTAATTAGGGGCGGCAGTAGCTCAGTAGATAGAGCGGGTGGACAGAGCGGGTCGTCCACTAACTGTTGGGTCGGCGGTTCGATCCCCTTGATCCCCCTCCTCCAACTGTCCACATGTCGAACCCCACAAATGTACTGATTGATAGTCGCTTTGGACAAAAGTGTCTGCTAAATGTCCCTTCTTCTTCTTTCTTCTTAAATAACAGATATGATTTACTAATGGTGTTCATGTTAACTAAGGAATTAATTTATGCGTTATGTAATAGGATTAGCTAACCCTCACCTTGACCCACTAACTCTACCGTGCTCCTTCCTTGGACCACACTGACACTTTTCTGCCTTTAGCATACATCTTAAGCAAATACAAAGAAAACAAAATGACGTAAGTGAAGAAAATCCTGAAAAAGATTAATCCTCAAAAACACAGTCAAAGGATTGGAGATGGCGTGACTGTGTCCATATAGTGAGCCAACAAATAAGAATTGAACTACAACACAAAAACCTTACCCTATGCTAATGCTATATAGTAATGCTTATAACTGCATTAACAAATGTTAAAATGTTGTTAATGAATGTACCCTTATTGTAAGGTGCATTATACCAGGGGCGGTTTCTCGTATGTGCGACATGTGCGGTTGCACAGGGCGGCACCTTTGGGGGGGCGGCATCGGAGGCATGCCAATTTTTTTTTTTTTTTTTTGGACGAGCGCCTATGCTGCCCAGACATCATGACAGTGCATGATTTGATTGATAACATGGGCACCGATAGGTTTTCTAATGCCCATCTCATTGTGGGGAGTGTGTGCGCCCTCCGTTTGGTGCAGATCCGCCCTACCGCTTCAGGCCTTCTCCCTTGCTGCAGCGGGCATCTAATGGCATCTAATAATGCAACAGGCTACCATAAGTTAATCACGCCAGTTATTACACAGTACAGTTATTACACGTTTGGATTTGGGCATGCCTCAGACTCGTGGTGTGTGAGCGGTATCGGAGCGACACTGGAGCGGAACAGAGCGGCCGCTCCGGCGTCTAAATAAAAAACCGTTTCAGCAACTGCTCCAGCAACATTCCATCCGCTACTCGCTCGCTCGCGCTCCGCTCCGCTCACTAGCTCTGGCCTGGACTCATTTCACCTAGGCAAATAGACTTCACTAGCAGCCCAATAATATGCCAACACAGGTGGGCTGTAGCGTTTAATAGAAGGGGAAATCCTCGCGGCTGGTTTGGCTCCCCAACGTCCTGTTTCCCCCGTCGCCATGGCAAGGCGTCCTCGCGACCCCCCGCCCCCCCCCCCCCAGCTGCGCGCTTGACAGTTCACTAGTAGTATAAGGCTCAGCGCTGTGTTTGAGTCATTTTTGTATAAATACTTTCTGAAAACTCCTCAACCCCATTTAGTATGACACATTGTGTCATCAACATTCATAGCAGTACCAGCAGTTTGTAAGTAATTTGTCAGTAATTGATATGTCATAAATTGGTTCTCAAAATTCACCAGATTGATGCATTTAAATGAAATCTGCTGAATTTTTTCTCCCGGGGGGGCATGCCCCCGGACCCCCCGAGAGGATTGCGAGCCCCCCACCAATCCTGTGGGAAACACTTACAGTATGTATGTCTTATTTTAACTTCAGTGTGACTATGTTATTATGGCATAATGTGCATATATTTATATATCTGTTTTATTTCCGTATGGTTCTGACAAAAGTTTTTACAATAAAATACATTATTGTACAATCCTAAACCTAAATGAACTGGTTTGACTTTTGGGGTGGGGGGTGCCGGGTGGGGGGTTCGCACAGGGCACCAAACAGGCTAGGACCGCCCCTGCATTATACATTTGACTATGGAGTAATCTATGGCTACCAAAGATCTTTATTCAGAGTTGTATGCGATAGCCATGTATGTGTACCGTTCATCATGAAATAACAATGGTCGGTTTTGTAATTGCACTGCGAAAACAGTCGTTTGTGGCAAAAATGCAATTTTCTACATTTACAATAGACACCTTTCGGGCACAATTAATGAAAATTCTGCCTCCCTAGTTTGTAGAGGAGTGCCTTAGGTGGTTTTTGTTGTTGTTGTGAGGTGTGATTTTTAATTAGAACGTGCAATGTACAAATGAAGATAGGCTCATTGTTTGATGGTAGCATGCAATCAACATTTTTTTGTTGTTGCCCCCCCCCCCCCCCCAGTGGTCAATCATTCACCAGTTCACACTGTCCAACCGTCCTGCTTTAGGCGGGACAGTCCCGCTTTGGAGGGGGGGGGGGGGGGGGGGGGATTGTTCCGCGTCCCGCCGAGACCCCCGGGCGGGACGCGTTTTGTCCCGCTTTGCGTGAAAAGTGATGCGCGTGTCCGTTTTTGCGTGAAAAGTGATGCGCGCGTCCGATTTTGCGTTAAAAATGGTGGGGGCGCAGTGCAGTGCGATTATACGCTCTGCGGTTCAGTGCGAGACGCGAATGTGTACTAACATGTACAAAGAACATGTTCTTGTTTAGTGTTGAATTCAAAGAATCGAAGAATCACGACATCAATAAAGAAAAAAAACTACGTTGTGGCGTGCACAGTCTGTCGATATACCCACACAGTATGTCACGTGTTTATGTCTCTCACCCAGTAGGTTTACGGGTAGGGGGCGTGGTTTGTACCCTTTGAGTTTGTGGCGCGTTTTCTCTGTTATTCATTCTTGTGTTGGCAATTGATGAATAAAGAACTTCAACTGTCTCCGTTTGAGTCGTTCTTCCATCTTGCCACATTGGTGACCCCGATTTGAACATGTTCGAGGAAACAGAATGCGGTGTCTCCTCCTCAGCCATGTCGCCCCAACTCTCACAGCCGGCCGGTTTCGCCGCGTCCGTGAAGCTTCCCGAGTTCTGGCAGAGCGACCCGGCTGCGTGGTTCCAGCATGTTGAAGCGCTTTTCCACCTGCGTAGAATCACAGAGGACGACTCCAGGTACTTCTTGGTGGTCGCGGCCCTGGATCAGCATTCCACTCGCCGCGTCATGCAACTTCTGCGAGACCCACCACAACATGGCAAATTCGCAGCACTCAAACAACTCCTGCTACGGAGGTACAGCCTGTCCGCGGCGGAGAGGGCCGATAAAATGCTGTCCCAGCCCGGGTTAGGCGACGGTTCGGCGGTGGACCTGATGGACAGCATGCTGTCACTGCTGGGTTCAGATGATGGTGGTTTCCTGTTCCCCCACATTTTCCTGCGCCAACTCCCACCACCGGTGCGCGCAGCTTTAGCCAACTCTCCTTGTCTGACCGCGAGTGACTACCGGGGTTTGGCTGAAGAAGCGGATCGTGTCCTGCTGGCTACCAGACGGCTCTCCGTGCAGAGCGTGTCGTCGGACCCCCAACAGCCGACAGCGGATGGCGAGGACCCAGCAGTGGTGGCTGGAGTTTCCGGGCGGAGACAGCGCAGAGGCGCCTTGTGTTTTTTCCACCAGCGTTATGGCTCCAAGGCTCGGCGTTGCGTCCCTCCGTGCGCATTTGAGGCGTCGGGAAACGCCAGAGCCGGCGCTCAGTAGCAGCTGTGAGCGTTGGCGAGCGAGAGGAGCTGCTGTTTTTGAAAGACTCCCTCTCCGGCAGGCGTTTCCTGGTGGACTCCGGCTCCCAGAAGTGCCTGCTTCCTCCGGCTGACTCGGACCTGTCAGCCCGAGGCAACGGGCCGCAGTTGAGTGCAGCTAACGGTTCATCTATTGGGACATATGGCATCAGGTCGGTGGCTGTTTGTTTCCATGGGCGCAGTTTCAAATGGGACTTCGTGATCGCATCCATTACGGTTCCCATCATAGGCGCGGATTTTCTGTGTGCAAACGGGTTGTTGGTTGACGTCGCTAATCGCCGTTTGATCGATGCCGTGTCTTTTACCACCTTCCCATGTCAGACAGGGGGATCTGGGCCGTTAACGCACGCTAGCTTCTCAGCGTCCGGCTGCGTTTATCAGCGATTGCTGGCGGGTTTTCCCTCGCTAACCACTCCTGCATTTTCTACCGCGGCAACGAGGCACGGTGTGGAGCACTTCATTCCCACCACGGGCCCGCCGGTTTTCGCGCGTGCACGACGGCTCGACGCTGTAAAGTTGGCTCTGGCGAAAGGGGAATTTGCTACCATGGAGCGGTTAGGGATAGTGCGGCGCTCAAAAAGCCCATGGGCTTCTCCCCTCCACATGGTACCCAAAGCTGATGGGTCATGGCGACCATGCGGTGATTTCCGCCGTTTAAATAACATCACCGTGCATGATCGCTATCCCATCCCGCACATTCAGGACTTTTCTGTTCACCTTGCGGGTACAACAGTTTTTTCAAAGGTGGATCTGGTACGCGGTTATCACCAGGTCCCCGTGCGCGCGGAGGATGTGCCCAAGACTGCGGTGATAACCCCGTTCGGCCTTTTCGAGTTTTTGCGCATGCCGTTTGGCCTTAAAGGGGCAGCGCAAACATTCCAGAGATTGATGGACTCGGTATTGCGTGACCTGGCTTTTGTGTTCGTCTATTTGGACGATATCCTGGTGGCCAGCCCGTCGGCTGAGGAGCACCTGTCGCACCTTAAACAGGTTTTCCAGCGCCTGGATGAGCACGGCCTGATTGTCAACCTGGCGAAGTGCCAGTTCGGACTACCAGATATTGATTTCTTGGGCCACCGCATTTCGTCGCAGGGCGCAGTTCCGTTGCCTTCCAAGGTGCAGGCTGTAGCAGAATTCCCCCGTCCGGTCTCAGTTAAAGCCCTACAGGAGTTTCTGGGCATGGTTAATTTTTATAATCGCTTCCTGCCTCGCGCAGCCCACCTCCTGCGGTCATTGTATGAGGCCCTGAGGCTGAAGAAGGCCAATGACCAGGTCGATTGGACCCCCGAACGGATCCAGGCTTTTGACGGGGCGAAGTCCGCCCTGGCTAACGCAGCGCTCCTGGCACATCCCGCGCCCACGGCACCAGTTGCTCTGACAACCGATGCATCCGATGTAGCTGTGGGGGCAGTGGTCGAGCAGCGGGTGGCTGGTGTATGGCAGCCCCTGGCGTTTTTTAGCCGTAAACTGAGGGACAACGAACGCAAGTACAGCGCTTTTGACCGAGAGTTGCTGGCGTTGTACTTAGCTACACGTCATTTTCGTTTCCTGCTGGAGGGCCGTTCTTTCACCGCTTATGTTGACCATAAGCCGCTAACTTTTGCGATGTCTAAGGTAGCTGAGCCATGGTCTGCTCGTCAACAGCGCCACCTAGCGGCCATCTCCGAGTTCACGACGGACATTCGGCATGTGGCTGGGAAAGCCAACCCCGTTGCAGATTGTTTATCGCGGGTCACGTTGGCGTGTCCGGTACTGCTCGGGGTGGATTTTTCTGCTATGGCAGCTGACCAGCCTGGTGATCCGGACATCCTGGCCCTTAGGGCCACCGGTACGGGCCTCAAGCTTGAGGAGGCCGTTGTGCAGGAAGGCGGTCCCACCCTCCTTTGCGATGTCTCCACGGGCCGTCCCCGCCCTGTCGTACCAGCGGCCTGGCGCCGTCGAGTTTTCGATTCCGTTCATGCTCTCTCACATCCGGGGGTCCGGGCATCGGTGAAGCTGGTTGGATCCAAATTCGTCTGGCCCGGCCTTCGCAGAGAGGTTAAGGAATGGGCGGCCGCATGTGTAGCGTGTCAGCGCGCTAAGGTTCATCAGCACACCAAAGCGCCTCTCGAAGCGTTTTCGATTCCGGCCAGGCGTTTCGATCATGTACATGTGGACCTGGTGGGCCCTTTACCTCCCTCGCAAGGTTTTACACACTTGCTTACTGTAGTGGATCGGACCACCAGGTGGCCAGAGGCGGTTCCTCTGTCCTCAACGACGTCTGCGGACGTAGCGCGTGCGTTCCTTTCGGCTTGGGTTGCGCGTTTCGGTACCCCGTCCGACATCACCTCCGACAGAGGCCCTCAATTTGTTTCAGAGCTTTGGTCGGCACTGGCTAGGTCCCTAGGCACACAGGTTCACCGTACTACCGCGTATCATCCACAAGCTAACGGCTTGTGTGAGCGTTTTCACCGGTCGCTTAAGGCGGCGTTGCGCGCTGCGCTCTCGGATGGCAACTGGATAGATCGTTTGCCTTGGGTGATGCTTGGACTGCGTTCAGCTCCTAAGGAGGACCTGAATGCCTCTCCTGCCGAGTTGGTCCTAGGGCAGCCACTCCGCGTCCCGGGTGAATTTTTGCCAGAGAGTTCTGCTCCACTTTCGCATCCTGCAGTGCGTCCTTTTTCGTTGGGGAGCGCTCTCACTCCCACTCCGGTGCATCACTGTTTGCCGCGGTCTTTCGTGCCCGGGGAGCTCATGACGGCTAAGTTTGTTTTTCTGCGACGTGACGCTCACCGGTCGCCCCTCCAGCCCCCTTACGATGGCCCGTTTAGGGTACTGGAGGCGGGCTCTAAGAGTTTTGTGCTGGATATGGGTGGGCGTAAGGAGCGCGTTACAATAGATAGGCTTAAACCGGCACACATGATGGCTGACGAGATTGTGTTTCCGGCCCAGGTCCCCCGGCGAGGTCGTCCTCCTTCCAGGATCCTAGACAGGATTTCACCCGAGTGCCCTGATTCGGAGCCGGTCGTGGAGGATGTTTCTCATGCACCACCTACTGTGTCTAAGGAGGGGTGGCGCAACCGTTATGGCAGGCTGATCAAACCTCCAATGAGGGATTGAATGTTTCTTTATAAGTTCCCTCTGGGTGTTCGGGGGGGGCCTGTGTGGCGTGCACAGTCTGTCGATATACCCACACAGTATGTCACGTGTTTATGTCTCTCACCCAGTAGGTTTACGGGTAGGGGGCGTGGTTTGTACCCTTTGAGTTTGTGGCGCGTTTTCTCTGTTATTCATTCTTGTGTTGGCAATTGATGAATAAAGAACTTCAACTGTCTCCGTTTGAGTCGTTCTTCCATCTTGCCACAACGTCATATTAGAATTGTGGTCTGGTGAAAAAAAGGAATGTGAGAACATTTTGGTCCGAAAAAAATAATTGCGTCCCACTTTGGCACGTCAGGTTGGATAGTCTGCAAGTTCCTTATCACATTGTGAGTAACAAGGGGGGGGGGGGGGGGGGGGGGGGGGGGGGTTCAAACAATGACCCCGGGTTTTTTTTAAGTGGCTCGTCGTATCATCAACCCCCAAAGCCGGTGCTGAGTGGTTCCTTCTCATCCTGTAGCTGCTGCTGCTGCTGCTGCTGCTTGGCTTGCTGCACGTGTGGGGAGGAGCGAGGCGTTGTGTGTGTGTCTGTGTCTCTGTGTGTGTGTTTTCTCTCTCAGTGAGACAGCGCCCCGGTCGGTTTCATATGACCCAACTTGTGTTCGCGCACTGCTTCTTTCCCTGGGAGAGTCTGATATTCTCACACCGACACTCGATGAGAGCTTACGTTCGGCGGCAGCAGCAGCAAACGCGCACATTCCCCATCGCACCGCTGCGGTAAGACAGGGAGAGAGGGGGACAGACACACAGCAGGAGGGATTTTTCGCTGTCAGTGTCACTTGTTTCTCCTCTAGGTGAGATATCCAGGCGCTGTGTAACCATACCGACTTTCTCTCAGACGGAGACCACCAACAAAAAAGAAAAAAAGAAAAAAAAGGGACTTAACGCGCCCCAGTGGGGGATTATACTACGATCGCTCCGTGGACGGTCCCACATCTCACAAGGGAAGAACAAGAATAACTTAAAAGAGTATTACTCCGTTATTCAGTAGGCTGCATCCGTGGACATTCGGAGAGAAGCCCTCTTTTGAGCGAGGATGGGACCACTTCTCGTTTCCATCGTCCTCTGTGTGAGCGCCGCTGTCCCGCACTTTGTGAAAGGTGAGTGGAAAAGTGATTGCATCGCATGTTGTGGACACGTTCAATGTCAGTGGTCCCCGGTGGTCTCTGTTGTTGACTTACACCGTGGGCGTGATGTTTCATCGCTGCCGTTGGAAAAAAAAAATATTTTGCCATCTGGCGCGCATAAAAAAAAGACTGGGCGACTGTTGGAAATTATTAATCGTGAGAATGTAGCCTACTGTTTGAAATAGATCGTGATTTACTGCCTGGTATTTGGAGCATCGCCAGTGTGTGGTTGAGCAAAATCATGGATTCACGTATAGGCTGTAATTTCAGTTTGACAGTCGGGATTTCTTCACCAAGATTGAAAAAGCCCCTTTTACTTTTTCTTTTCATTTGTCTGCAGTTTGCCTTCAACGATAAATGCATAACTTGTCATTTGAGCGCAGTTTTCGCAATCCTCCACTGAACGGGGAGACCTCATCTTATTTCTAAAGAATCTGAGTTTGTGAGCGGTGATGTCAGAGATTGATTGTTACATGATGGGCAGGAGGCAAACGCCTGCCTTTTTGTAATATCGTGACGATTTTAGCGAAAGGAAGTAGCCCACTCAGGATAAATAAGTTTTCCTCCCATTGCCTTTATTTTTTTTATAAAGGCATGCCAGATTAACGATAGCCCACCTATTTCACTATTGACTGAAAAATACAGGAAAAAAAACATTTTGGATTTCTCACCATCAAGTCGATGGGCGAATCAGCGACGATTGCGTCAAGGAGCCAAGCGAAAGAGGAGGGCTATTTACCAAGGTGTTGATTCTGAGGCTCCCCTCCCGACGGTGTGTCCCAGGAGCGGAGCGGTCCCCGATGACTCGCGTTATGGAGGGGGGGGGGGGGGGGGGGGGGGGCGTGGATCTGACATGGTGTATCTAACATACAAAACACACCAGTCCGTTCACACATCACAACAACATAGAGGATGTGTTATTGCTCATCAAATGAAATGTCCTCAGCACCCCCCCCCCCCCCCCCCCAAAAAAAAAAAAAAACGTATTTATCTAGCAACAACTGTTCCCTGTTATTCATGAACAACTGAAATATTGACTCGTGTGTAAATAGTGCAGCAAGCAACAAGTGTTCCGTGTTTTGTTTTTTTGACATGATGAAACTAAGGTGCCCGCAACATCTTTTCGAAAACACTCTCCGTCAAAAAGAATGGAACGTACATGCTCAACTCTGCAGCTCCGTCGCTGCGGTCTGTTGACTGTCGACAGAGCGAGCAGACACCTCCGCTTGTTTTAACTTCAGAAGGATCCGAAGGGCTTCCTCTCTGCGGGGTCGTTGTTGTGTCGGACATCAGAATTTGGGGCTGGATGAAATGATGGCCTTCACCTTTATCATCGGTAACTGAATCTTCAAGGACAGCTAGCGATGCAGTCTTTCACTGATTCAGCGTCTGTGTGAAGGGTTTATTTTTATAACAAGAATCCATGCAACACGGGAGAGACGCTGTGCACGTCTCTTGTTCCGGAAAGGACCGGGCCATTATAGCTACTAGGGGTGGGCGATTTGACCTTAATTAGTAGCAGGATATGCTCACTTGTTGGATGGTGATGGTATCATATCACGGCATTACTTTTCACTTCTTATTAGGTTTGGGAGGAGTAGCCTGTATAATAATAGGCCTAATAATATTTTGATAGTTTCTGTTAATGGTCTTTATCCTTATGAAACAGAGACGTGGGGAGCATAGAAAAAATATAGAAATATATATATATATATAGAAATCGTATTTCTGGTGGCAGGGGCTCAGGGGCTAGAGCAGGTTACTTGTCAACCAGAGGGCTGCTGGTTTGATCCCTGTCTCTTCCTATGTCAGTGCCACGCTGTCCCTGAGCAAGACAACCTTACTGCTCCTGGCTGTGCCTTCACAATGCTGTCAATGTGATCGTGCTTTGTGGTATCAATGTGATGTAGTAATTGTACAGGGCTTTGAGTGGCCACTGGCCTGAAAAGTGGCATGTAAGTGCAGACCACTTAGTGTTTAATGAAGTCTCAACAGCATTTATTTAGCAAAAAAAACATGAAATTTACATTACGCAACAAGCAAAAATTGATTGAAATGATTGGATTTGTTATACAATGAATGATCATTTGTGAACTAGTGACTAATGCAGACCACAGGGGGGCATTCTTATTTTGACCAGAGTCACTAGTGTCACACGGGAGTGTTGTGAAAACCACAAAGTAAACCGGGAAGTGTTGAGAGTACTTTTTGATAGGTCAAGTGAGACGTGAGCGCAGTTGTCACGCGCTCGGTCAATGGAATAACGTTTTTGTGTATCGAGTGAGTTTAGTTAGTCATCTCTTATCTTTCTCTCCCTGGTGTTTTGCGATCCAGCCGAAATGCCTCCAAAGTCGACCAGTTGAGTGCGTGATCGACGTGCCGTTGACCACCACTGACAACCTGAACTTGAAATGCCTTATTTTTTTATTAGGCTATTATTGATTTATCGCCGCGATGACAAGTGATGAATATGACACCAGTGTACCGCCCACCCCTGTAGCTATCGCTGTATACCGCTAGAGCTCTGCTGCTAACTGCAAGAGAGCCGCTGCACTTTGATACCACGCGTGAACCTGTCGGAGGTGTTCCCATTGGTGCTTCAGTGATGATTCGCCGTGCAGCAGCACCTCAGATGTTCTTTGTAACTGCCGTAGCCTCGCCGCCGATCAAACATACGGGAAACCTTTTTTTTTTTTTTTTTCCCACAGGGGAACAAAACAGATGAAATGGATTCCTATTGGAGGAAATTGAACTGGCTCGGATTCTTCCTCAGTGTGTGTGTGTGTGTGTATTATGATTGCTTATGTTCTAATAAATAATTTGTGCGGTGGATCAAAATAATCTCAAGGCCCAATTGAAGAGGCCCGCTATAGACCCTTTAAAGATCCATCTTTAATCTGAGGAGATCAGAAAGCAGTGCACTCAACGTTGCTACAGGTAAATAAATGCAAACATGCTGAAGGAGAATGTTAGTGCTTTCTAGACCAGCAAACTGGTGTTTGCACCAACGCTGCATTAAAGCTACCTCAGTACCATCTAGTTATCAGTAAAAGGTTAACTGGCGCAGCTTGGGTTTCAAGTCTGAATCTCTGAACCTCTGGTATCATTTGACACGGCCCTGGGTTACAGAGATGGAGAGGACTGACGACCGCATGGTGACTGAACAGTAATGCCTATCTGTCGATTTAACAACCGTTAACTCGTAAATATGCTTCCCTTCGTATGTCCATTTTACTGGTCGCTATTAAGATAGTTAATCACAAACCAAGAGCAAGGAATCATTTGTTCATACTTTTACTATGTTAGCCTAATGGCTAGGCCATTATTACATTTGAATGCCCATTTTCTGTCACCTAATGGTTACAGAAGGAAAACAGGAGACGTATGTTCTCTTGATAGGACATGGGTGTTTTACAAGGACAATGTGTGTTGGATATCCTAAATGCCAGAATGGTATCATTAGCAGGTCAACAGCATGTTAATCTCAAGTAACACTGCCAGATTGTTGGCTGAAGAGTAGGTTAATGACTTTGGGTTTGATCCATTGGGTTAGCAACCACACATTGCTCCCATTTATCCATCTCTGCCTTGACAGTTCTCTTTCAAGCAGGCCAGAGAAATGCAAAATAAGTTGCCCACTATTTTCCACAGTGTGCGGTCAGTGTGCAGAAGACGGCTAGCATGTAAGTGGGTCACGGCTATCCCTACTGTCTTTCGTCATTCGGAAACATACTCGCCTTAGGAGTCAGACAAACCTCAGTCTCTTCTACATCAAGTGTGGTTCTAGAGCAGAGTGCTAGAAGACCGCTAGGCTCTGTAAACGGGCCACACGCGCACACACAGGCACCATGGCTGTCAGGCTGTCCTCCTTGAAGCCTCGTTCAATTCACTCGTCAACTTCTGCTTCGTCATCTCTGGCCTTTTGAACATTTTGAACAGAATGAAAGACAATCAAATAAACTGCAAACACATCCATTTGCATAAGAATGGTATGATGAGATTTCTTTTTGAAAAGCACTATTTATGGCAACAAAGTTGGACTCCTTTCATCCATTGCAGCCCTGTCTACTTGTGCATAGAGGCAACTATGTGGGGGGCATTTGGAGCTTGGTAGTCCACAATGACAAGATGCTCAGTTGGTAACATTAATTAGATAGGAACAGTTCTGGCAGGAACCTTTGGGAAAGGGAATAGACACACATCTGTGCTGATTGGCCATCGCCTTATGGAACCCCATAGCCCTGAGTCCTGTCATCATTTTACATTTTGCCTCAGAATGCATCACTCTGATTGCCATGCAGGACATCACTAGACTTCACTCAAAACAAATCTATGCAATGTGTTGCCTTGTGTTATTTGCGTTTCAATTAAGCACACTAGTGTAAAGTATTGCTAGTCTACCATGGATTATTTTCTCTCACAAAAAATGCTAGCATGATAGACTTTGACCTTGACAGTTCTTGCACAATCAAGGTACATGACATTAATGCTTGAAAGCGGTGGTTTCTCTCACCCAAAGCGCTTTATCATAAAGTATGTCTGTCTATGTATGTCTGTCTTATGTTATTTTGCTGATTATAATATGAACATTCAGAGCAGTAGGTTTTATTGTGGCATAATATCAAATACCCGTATGTCAATAATTATCATATTGTACCAAAATATGGGGAGGATCTGATGATCACAGAAATGGAATTCAAACGTTGGTGTTGGTGTTTACACGGCAACATTTTTCAACCAGTCTCACACATAATAATTTCTGACTAAAGGTAGACACTTTGCGGGCAGCTAATTGGCCTTGGGTAACAGAGGCTCCATTGTTTTATGGTTCAGACAATGCATTCCTTCTTCTTCTGGCTCCTGTGCCCTCTGTTCCCGCTGTCCCATTGTCTTGGTTCCAGTCTGCCCCATTGGGCTTCCTATGAGCGTGCCCTGCACATATGGAACCTTTGCATATGCATTTGCATCCTTTATATGAATCTGTAGTTAGTGTGTGTGTGCGTGTGTGTGTGTGTGTGTGTGTGTGTGTGTGTGTGTGTGTGTGTGCGTGTGTGTGTGTGTGTGTTTTTGTGTGTGTGTGTTTGTGTGCAGGAGTGTAAATTCAATTTTTTTTTGTTTACTTTTGATCCTGATTTTAATGGCTATTATTTAAATTGCTCATTATAGGCTTTTAAGTAAATGGACCACCATCTGCGGAAGCCAATTGGAGAGCTTGTTGTTCGTAAACGATCTAGTAAATTGTTGGTAAATTAATGAACTCAAGTCTCATCCACTGTTAAATGACATTGTCTGCTTTGATTCCTGAGTATGTGTGTGTGTGTGTGTGTGTGTGTGTGTATTGAAGTAATTGCTAGATTGAATGTTTCAGCCCTCACTGTGATGATTGACACCTACGTCATTAGCATGATCACAATGAGAAGAGAATTGTGCATCCTGCCGACACAAAACACTTTAAGGGAAATATTCAACCGTGGCAAAAAATGGTATCTTCTATCCTATGATTACAAACCGTAAGCTTCAAGGATAAGTGATGCTTTGTGAGAAGTGTCAGAAGTGAGCAAGTATGCCTTGGTGCGTACAATGGATATTTTACATCTACTGTTCCATTCTTTTACTAGTCACACTCTAAGCCAACTTTTATTACAAAAATATACTTTGATTGTTCATTTCGTTCTTTAATTCAAATGATTTTAGATTTTTGTGGAATATATAGAGAATGATAAACCGGCCTGCTTCAATGCATTTAGAGGGTAGCAATCTATTTAAAACTGTATTACATTCATCAGACTCGGAAGGTTATGGACGTTGCAAGGGTATCTTTTTAATAATAGATACCTACAATCTACCAATGACCTTTGCAGTGTTGTGAAATTGTAATCTTAAATCATAGGAGAGTGGGTATCCAATGCCATGCACGCATCAACCGCGCTAAAGCTCAAATGCCAAGCGTGTTGGATGATAATAGTCCCACTCCCTCTTCATTTACTTCATTGGGATGGGTTTTTTTTCTCTGCTGGATGTGGTGCCATTTCATACAATGTTGTCAGTTTGTGTGTGTTGTCATTCATACAATTAATGTCTGGGTTTATTGAACAGGACAGGAATGATGGTTATACAGGTTGCAAAGATAAGCAAAGAGAAAATGCTCACCAAATTACTTTCATGTACTGCATAAATAAGAGATGGGTGGAAAGGTTCTTACAGTCTTGTCAGGATCATCTGTCATGGAAGAGTTCTCCTCCTTTTCCCTTCATGTTCTTTTCTTATGACATTGACAAGATAACTAGTTCTTGTGTTTAGTTAGACAATACATAGACAACGTAAATCAGTTATTACAAAAAAACAAATGAACTTTGAACTCAATTTTAAACATTCCATTGACAGAAAGTCCTTTACTATCATGTATCCCTTTCAGTAGTAAAAGCCACTTAGTTTGTTGTCCTGTTCTGAAACACTCATGGAAATTAGAAAAATTCTGATAGTGAGACGCATGGATAATAGTTTTGAAGCTCTTACAATTTTGAGAGTGTGCATCTTGACTTAAACACTGATCATCTGAGTGCTTAATTAAGGCAATGACAAAATGTTGACAGGGACTTTGCAAAAAACGAACAGAAAAAAATAGAAGTCTTAATGCAAATGTCAGCATGTGGCAGCAGTAACAAGCAGGGAAGGGATCATGCTCAAACATGAAAGCGGTCATTAGAACATTTCCTCTGTCGTGTCAGTTGGAGTTTTAAGCGCACTTAATATCCTTGGCTGAGAGCAAGCTGTGGCCTTTCCTTTCAAGCCGAGACCAGTTAGACCTCATAATGGCATTAATCCCATCAAATAACTATGATTACCCCACTTCCAGACCCGGAATTCATGGATTCAGTGGCGTGGGACAAGCTCTGAAAGGTTGTTTGCAGAGATTAGATTTGTTTTTGTAATGTTACATATACAATTCTTGCTTCATGATTCAATTTGCCCAGTGGTTTTGTCATGGGAAACTGATTTGGGTCCGGTTGGTCTGGTGGCGATAATTCTTTTGGCACACTGCAACAGACAGATGTCACATCGAGGGACATTTTAACGTTGATTAAACATTAACATTTGACTGCACCTGTTTTTCTCACCTGCAGTTGTTCTCCAGCATACTTGCATCCCCTGAATTACAGATTATACTATCCAAGTGCCCTTCATTCATTTTTTAAATACACTGCATTTTTGCATATAGGCCTACATACTGTATATATAAATATAGATATACACAGATAGGTTTACAAAATATAAATAGATAGATAGATATACACACAGAAACACACACGTGCATACAAACACACAAACACACACACACACACACACACACACACACACACACACACACACACACACACACACACACACACACACACACACACACACACATACACACAGCTATTAAGCTTTTATGGTCAGGTTCCCTGATTAACAGATGGTTTATATTTAGAAAATGTCCTCATTGCCTATATAGCATACTTGCATTTTAATGGATGTTCTGTTGCCTTTGCAGCAGAGTATATTGGACTCTGCTGCATGTGTTAGTCAAAGTAGGCTTTAGGGGGTTAAGGCTACGAGCTTAACTTCATTCTGATAAAATCTCTCCATGGTCCGCAGGAAAACCATCACATTTTCAATAAGCCCAATCTTCTTATTTGGGATCAAATGGGTGCAGGTAGCTTAAGATCTTACTGCCAACCAGGCCTACAAAAATGGCAAACGCTCATATTAATTCTTCAGAAATACTGTATACCGCAAAACCCATGGGCTTCCTTAGCACTTGAACATGCAAGTGAGATATTAAATAATTTGCAGGGTTCAAAATCAATGAATAGATCATAGAATATACTAATATATGCATAAAGACTGATTTCCATATTTGTTCATATTTTTTTTTACATATTCAATCGGTGCTTTTACTGTACACAAATGTAATGTAAGGGAACCCTCTGTTTTCGCTCGGATTTACCAGCCTATAATCTCTGTTGCAGCTGCTGAGGCATAGCCTTGTTCAAAGAGGAAACATGCTGGTAGTCACTGTTAACCCAGACGGTTCGGTCTGTTCTCTCAGAGGATAGCCCTGATATGGACTATGCATCTAGGTTTCGACATGAGGTCCCAGACAGAGTCTGGCAGCGATTCATTGGATATTCCTTTCATTTTTTGAACTTTCGAGCATCTGCGGTAGGTAGCTGCATACTGAAATGCTCACCAAAGGCATTGGCTACAGCTCTGTGAAAGGTATAGTTCCACTGAGTGTTATACAATGCGCCGCTGGCCAGGGTAAAGTTAGGCTACCACCAGTGATGCTAGGCTAGCTCTCCCGGCACAGTTACCAGCTTTCTAGTCTAGTCTAGCTTTGGGGCAGCCGCGGCCTACTGGTTAGGGCTTCAGACTTGTAACCGGAGGGTTGCCGGCTCGAACCCCGACCAGTACGGACGGCTGAAGTGCCTGTGAGCAAGGCACCTAACTCCTCACTGCTCCCCGAGCGCCGCTGTTGGCAGCTCACTGCTCACTGCCTCGGGATATTAGTGTGCTTCACCTCACTGTGTGCCTCACCATCACTGTTTGCTGAGTGTATTTCCACTAATTCACGATCGGGTTAAATGCAGAGACCAAATTTCCCTCACGGGATCAAAAGAGTAATTCTTCTTCTTCTTAGTCCCGCGGCTGTTATCACGCAGGGATGGCCGAAATCTGATCGCCTGTGTGGCATATTGTATCATAGCTTACTGGCCAATGTCTACCTTGCTTTCACAAATAATAATAATAATAAATCCTGTAATACGTATCATTATAATACATTGGATGCATATATTCAATTTATACATACATTTGCAGAATGTTGCCCTTGCTATTAAGCAGTAGCGAACGTCATTGGGACAAATTGAAAATAAAGATAAAGAAGTATATATCATATATAGGGAAAACATATAATGTATAGTAAATCAACACGAGACATTTCAGAACAATGTCACAGTGTTTTACCCTGTGTTATTCCTTAAACCGTCTCTTGTAGAGCAACATCGACCTCTGACCTCCCAGACGGCGCTCCACACAGACACACACAAACCGTGGCGTTGTACTATAAGTGTCGGAGACGTTTAACCTTCTCCGCGACCATCAACATCAACCACCGCCCATGTGGCTGACACGTCGACACACCTCGTCCATGTGTGTCCCTCGGTTGTACAGTCCAAGTGCTTCGGAAAAAGGCGCCACGACAACGACGAAAAGAACACAGCTTGAGTTCAGACAGGAGTCGAACGTTTGCAGAACAGCTTAGAGGACACTGAAAAAGATCAGTCTCCAGTTTTTTTTCACCAGTTTTCTGCACATTAGGATCTTACCGTGACAGAAATGGCATAGATTACGATGTTGAACATAAGACCTATAACTGCGTTTAGAGCAAAAACAAAACACTATTTTGGGATCACTGCCCCCCTTTTTTTTGCATGGTATTCATCTCCCAACACATGTCTCCGTGGATGACGCTTGATGTTTCTGCGCACGTCACCATCCTCCTGTGATCCGCTCTACATGGTCTGGAACATTTCAATGCCCAGATAACTTCTTACTTTCGATATGCGTGAGACCCATGCATGCGGTGCGCATGTCTTACAACGTGCGTGTGCATGTGTGGTTTGCACACCTGCACATGTGTGAAGTTATCTCCGCTTGAAGCTTTGAGAGATAACCCAAAAATGTCAGCAGACAAAGTCCAGGCAGATTTTCTCCAAGTTGTTTTTCTGTACAGTGTGGTTGTGCATCCAAACCTCATTTGCCAATATGCCAACAGTTCTCCTTTATTAATCATGTCAGCCTGCCTGCCATCAAACTGCATGTGTAGAATTCCAACGAGGAAAATATTTGCTGAGTGATTGATTGAGTGCAGGAAACAGCGTGTGCTGAAGACAGGAATATCAAGAGAGCAATGTGATCCTTGGAATGAGTAAATATGAGCCTGCTGTGCACCTGTGATCTGAATGTAACTGCATTCTAACCAAAGTGCCACTGACCATTTGTACATAAACGTTTTCATGTGAACGCTCGCTTGGTTGTCCTTCAAACATGGCGATTTCTCTCTGCTGCTGCTTGAGAGTTGGTTTAGCTGCGGATAAGGATTTCCCACACTGATATATTAATAGCTGTAGGAGTAAAAAAATATATATAACCAACTGCAAAACATGAACAGTCCAACCAATAAAAAAACATATTGACAATATTTATACTTTTTGATGATGATTTATTACTTCAATTCAATGGTATTTCCATGAAATGTCATTGGTATTTTAATTAGTATAATCTTGCTCTAATGCTGAAACCCTGGCGTTAATTTGCAGTGACACTTCCCAGCATCCACGATCTTCATCATCAGAACTCGCCGAGAAAGATTCCAACAGGGTTGTTGATCTGTGTTTGAAGAGTCTCCCCGTTCTGTGTATTGGGGAGACGAGAATACATGTAGGGGAGATATTTAGTCAGTGAAAGAGGTACAGAGAAATGGGCGGCGTGTATGTTTGTAATGAGGCTAGCAAGGCTCTCCTGAGCAAACTAGGCCAACCATAATGAGCATGCAGAGAGACCACAGTGGGGTTTGTGGGGCAGATAAATAGATGAGATGGAGAAATACAGGAGGGGGGGGGATATACATAGTGAGAAAGAAAGGATTGCAATGGAGATAAAGTGAGTATGTAAAGAGAGAAAGTCAAATCCCTTGGTTAAACATGAGGCTGTGATTTATTAATGATTAGATCATTATGATTAGGAATTTCTTCATTCCTTTCATTAAGGAGTTGAAAGGCCTGTCTTTTACATGAGCCTCTCTGATGCATTTGTTACTATAGAGTTTGGAAGGGAGTCTGTAAAATTGGTTTTGCACACTATTTTGGTACACGGTCAGATTGTCACTGTGTAGTAGTAATAGTGACAACAATTGACAACAATAGCAAGACGAAAAACTACAACAAAAAAACTAAGTATATATACACAATACCGTATAATGAAAGGCAAAATTCATGAGTCACTATATCAAAAACAACATCTAATACATACATACATTTGATATAAATCTATATGAGCGATTCCAGTTGAATGTAGAACCAATGTTGCCCATTCATAATTGTTCCTCATGAGACGCTAGCATATTTCTTTTGAGACCGTCTGTGAGCCTAGCACAACCTAGCACTTGAGCAGAGTCCATTATCACTGCCCAGGGCCCATGTTGCGAGTATCGATCCTTTCCTCAGACAAAAGCCTATTGTGCACCTCTACAGGGCTTAAGAGTTCGCTAAAGGGAGGACCATCCGGAGTGTGCTAGAATAAGGGCAATACTTGGCAAACTGTGGTACCTGCTTCGTCTTAACAGGAGGAAGGCATCAGGTCAAACAGGAGCAGGAAGACTATTTTTTACTAACCTGCGCTGCTTTAGTTTGAACTTCTAGTCTCAAAGTGACGCAATCTTACCATATTGGCTGCTGATGACATTCTTGATTCCTCTGACTGCTGTTTCTTATTCAAGAACCGCAAACTGTTGGAAAATGTTGGTTAACTCCCAAAAGACCCAGTGCATCAAGAAAATGTAGCTGTGGTCTGGAAATCGGAAACACTCACAAATGTCGTTTTGTTTGGTGCGCATGGCGCCCGTTGCATTAATGGCCTGTGAAAAGACAGAAGCTTTTACACCGTTGTAAAATAATGGAAGACAGGGATGTCACTATTTTGACCGGAGCCGAAATCATTGATTGGACAGTAGGACCATAAAAGACAGATGTGGGTTTGAAGGTTTTCTGAAGTGCAAATGAAGACGAGAGAAGCCACCAACCTGCCTCGCGGTGACCAAAGGCCCACCACGTTGCTGTGATTATGGGTTTGGCTCGGTGCCATGCCTTGCTTCTGTGAAAATCACTGCAGTAGTTTTGCACTCATGGTTGCACAGACTTTATCCGATGGTGCATGGTTGTGTTTGGTAGCTTTGTGTCTCAGGGGTGACGATAAAGGGGACTCCCCCCCCCCCCCCCCCCCCACAACACACACACACACACACACACACACACACATTAGGTGTTATTGGTTATGATTGCATGGACAGTGAATTAATTTTTTCTTATTGTGTATCAGTCTGTTTGACCTTGGCAGTCATTTTGTGAGTTGTTTGCAATTTACAGAGTACCATGGGTGTCTCTAGATGTAAATAGAAGAAGAAAAAAAAACAGTATGCTGAATGGCAAATGTGTTGCGTTAAAGTTGATGTGCAAGCATGAGATTAAACCTCATGTTGTGACGTTTACTCATGGATCTAGTTGTCTCGTTTTCTTTTGCTGTGTCTGTCTCTCTGTTTCACAACTTCTCCACGCTATTTTCTGTTCAATCTTCTTCCGTCTCCTTTGTGCATTGTTTTCTGGGGCTCGTATCTCTTTGTGAACAGACCCTGTCTGTTTGGCCTCGGTTCTTTTTCACTCGGATGTTTGCATTCACTGTATTCTCCAAACATCATCTCTCTCTCGCTCTTCTTACTGCCTCATCCCTCAGGCCAAAGCCTGCTCATTCCCTCCAGCTATTACACCCAATTAGGAGTGGTGAGTGTACCCCCCCCCCCCCCCCCCCCCCCACACACACACACACACACACACACACACACACACACACACACACACTCTCTCACACACACACACACACACGCGCACACACACACACACACGCGCACACACACACACATGTGCACACAGACACTCCAACCCCCTCACCTCTCTAGACAAAACAATTTGAAATACATAGGCTGATTTAAGGGTTTATCTTCCCGTTTGTGATGTGAACAAATGTGGCCTCTAAATACCTTGCAAGAAAAAAATAAATGGGACACTTTTTCATGGCTTTTTTTTTTCTGGTATCCTTTGTCATTGTGTGACACAATGTTAGGAAAACACACAATGTTAGGAAAAGACTGTTTGGAACATAATTGTTGCTTGGCTTTTGTTTATTATTTTTTGTAAAAAATGGAACCAGTGTGATGCTGAAAGACATACTGTCCTGCAGCGTACCGATTGTAGGTACGCTATCAGAACAATCTATGTTGTTCTGGTGGCCGTGTGTTGGCCACAGCTTTGCTGCAAAGTGTGTGGAGGCAGTATGAATATCAATATTTTCACTTGAATGCCTATTACAGCTATTAGTGATACTCAATAGCTCATGGATACTAGAAAAAATAAAGCAGGAATCTTTTCACAAAAATACACAGAGGAGATTAATTAATGCAAAGGGTTAAACTGAACAAAGGAAACACATGTCAGGTGATCATCTAAGCATGATTGATTATATGTTCATGTAAATTCTACTACACACAGGCTGTCATTAGTCTCAACGTATACATACACGCATTATTGACAACCAAAGCTTCATCAAGAGCAAAAGTCCCTTTAATAATGGTAAAATGAAAACACATTGTTGCCAGAAGGGTATGTTTGACAATGATTTGTAATGTCACGATTGGGCAGTACGTATTTCAATGCATTGCGTGAGTCCATATGAAAACCCTCTACATCAGTGTACCATTGGAAGTGTTCCCAACCTCAGGCTCAGCTTAGACCATATATATATAACCTCAGTCAGAACCAGCGTGCGGCACAAGGGAATGGAGGAGTGGAGGTCGGCGAGGTTGCGCTATGCACAGCTATGCACCTTCAGAAACAATTGTTGTTAATACAATCTGGAGAAAGTAAAAGAAGTCCATGTCAATGCACTGCTCCCGACGTTGAATAACACATGGTCTCTTTGCTCCACTGCTAACGGCATGCCTGCACTGTCCTTGTGTGTGTTTGACAGTATGTGGAATGAGGCACCACTCCGCACACCACAGGTGGCGAGGTGTTCCGCGTTCACGTTCTCAAAATGAGGCCCATCTGTTGAGTTTTGAGATTTTACGCTGTATTTTTCCAGTAACTTTTCCATTCTCCTGCACTCGGTGCCCTTAAATGCTTAATTCTTTTTTTTGTTCATCTGTATTCTGTACAGGTACAAAAAAAAAACTAAAACTGAACTGAACTGAACGGCTTGCTGAAGAAATAACACCATTAAGTTATTTAACAGATACTTTTGCTACATTAAACAAATATATATAACACTATTTATTTGGGTTTGTATTTGTAGTGCTTGCAGTTTTTTCAGACTGAACAGTGAAAACAAATATAGTATTATTGTTATCAGTATTATTATTATTATTATTATTATTATTATTATTATTATTACAGTGCCAGTGTACAGTGTGTGCCACCTTAATATCAGAATTGTGATAATTAGGTGTCACAGTCTAAGAAGTCCAAGGCTGTTGCTAATGTGTGAGTCATTACACAACAACCACCCACTCAACACTGAGCACATTAATGCTAATCAGGACCGCTGCAGAACAAAAACACGCATCGATGATGTCTCCAGTGAAACTGTAGCATACGCTTTGTGTGACATTGTGAAAATAAATACTTCCTCTGGTCTTTTAGCCCTCTGTGGTGACAGGAGTACACTATGGATCTCCAGATCATTTTGAGCGATTTATCAAAATAAATGAAAAGCTATAATTTCTCTGATGCAAGCTCTTCAAAATAAAACAAAATGAAAAAGAGGATTGATTTCTCAAAAGATTAGCATGTATCATATTTCCCCTGGAGCTACAAACCACTAAGGGCATAACCCCACACTGACTAAATGTGCCGACCTTGTGTTGCATATCTAGATACTTCTATTTATCAATTCATTCTAATTATTCTAAGATCATTCTATAATTTAGGTTATGTCAAGTCCTGAGACTGGTGTGCAGACTTCCTGCATTGCTGGTGACAGGCCACTGTCACTGTACAACTGCTAAATGGATAGAGAAAATCCATTACTAAGATTGCTTCTTTCATACTGGTGATGCCATGATTCTTGCAGTAATAAAACACAAGGACACCAACTTTATTCATTTCGTGTTATACATATACTGTAATGGGCTCATTGTACAGTGTGTCAGTCTTGTCCCAGATTTGTGTCCCAATGACTTAATCTTTGTCAAATGTAATAATTTACTATGCTTATTATCTTTTAATGATGGGAAAAGTCAAATAATGTTAATTGACATAATACAATCTGTAACCATCCCTTTTTCATTGTGTTATGATAAATAATGCATGATGCAGTGTGGAAATAGTTTTAAATTTAAAATTTTTATACTAACTTTACTAACTTTTTAAACTTCTCCAAAGCCAGCACTATGTTGACTTCGTTAACGTTGACTATGGAAATGTCGATGTGTTCTCTAATGAGCCCACAAAAACACATAATATTTAGTATCACTTTTCTTGATGTTAACTGCCTTTCATGTGTTGCTAATGCCTCTAAAAATGTATTTGGAGATGAATTGTTAGGCAAGAATGCTTACCCACCCTCGTTGTTGAAAAGCCTTTTCTGTCAATACATAAATAATGCATTGATCACAGAATGCATGCAACAAAGAATTTGATGCATCCAATTGGCCAAAATGTCTGTGGCGGGTACTAATTAGACCAGCTCGTTGATAGAGCCCCCAATCAAAGGGAATCAAACATTTATCAAGCAGAAGGCTGTAATTCAGGAAGCCTTCTGCTTGATAAATGTTTGATTGCATGTGGGTGTAATGCTACTCTCAGCCCTCTATCAATAACATATTGGATATTGCCATAACAATATTTGAGTACCTTTTGACTCAAGAAGTGAAGAGAGAGTTTGTCTGTCAAAGGGGTTATAAAAAATATGTCAAACTGCCAATCGGTGGAACATTTCAACAACAGAAACTACGCCCGTGTCCATTGCAATGACGACGCCAATCCCCCTTTGTGAGCGTAGCAGCGATGCACCTTGTCACGGCGGTTCGGTCTCATGCAAAGCCGTGGCATTTGCTTGCTTGTTGCTGTGTTCTCAGTCATGCTGTTACTGTTTTGTGCTACAACCGTAGACATGAACCGCATGCCTTGAAAAAAAAAAGCGGGTGAGCCCGTTCTGTTCATCTCACCTGACTCCTGTTGCTACACGGCTGCATCTGCACGCTCACGTCTTAAGTCTCAGACTGTCAATTATTTAGATTGCAAGATTTCAATCAAACGGCCGTATCCGTATAAAGTCCAGAGCGGTTAAGCTGGGTTAGGGTTTCAGTAAACCCGTGTAGACTGGGTTAGCAGTGGCGGTCGGGTTACCATGCACCCATGAGGTTAAAGAGCTGGCTTCACAGCCCTGGACCGTTTCCTCATAGTTACTCCTGAATCTATAGGGTTCCCCCGGGGGAGACTGAGGCACAGTGATGCTTGACAAATTTTTAAACACACCCCCTGGCCCCCTTTTCTTACGAGATAGGGACGACTGCCCCCGGTCTGCCTGTCCAAGGACGCTGTCCCTAAAGTCCCGGCAACGTTGCAGAGTTATCTCCGCCAACCAACAAGCCCCGGCCCCGGCCAGTCGCTTCGGCTGTTTCCCCCCGGGCTCTCATCCTCTCCTGGATGCCTGCCC
Source organism: Urophycis tenuis (assembly GCA_036785325.1). Taxonomy (NCBI): domain Eukaryota; kingdom Metazoa; phylum Chordata; class Actinopteri; order Gadiformes; family Phycidae; genus Urophycis; species Urophycis tenuis. The sequence goes on from JAXIVH010000015.1 coordinate 8,646,450, forward strand.
ACTGAGGTCTTTACCAGCAAAATGAGTCCCGGCCCCCGCAAACACCTACCAAGCCCTACCTCAAGCTCCCTTTCCACGCGCCACTTTCTATCGTTGAACCAAATTAGAAGTACCAGGATATTCATGTTTTCTGTTTGTAGATGATTGTCAGTCGATGGAGGGCTTTTTGAGAACTAAAAGCAGTGATAAGACCGCTATAATTGCGAGCATCCAAGGCGGCATTTAGACGCTACGATCCGATCGCAAAAGGATGTGATCATGTGATGGTCACGTTTATTCTTCTTACAGTTCTTAACAGCTACGTTATACATCGTGGTTTTGAGACATTATATAGTATCTCTGTAGCTGTCTGAATTCACCTAATTTATTCTGTTTAACTACTTGTACAAGTGGACATAGTAGTTGAATTTTTAGTTCTATATAAAAATGTGCTTCAAAGGACTATGCCTATTGTCTCACCAGCCAAACTATGTTTTTGCATGCACACCTAGTGAATGAATATCTATTCTGTACACCTTGAGCTCATGTCAGCCGCATATGCCGGAAAGACCCGTTGGTTCCCATTTAGATTATAGCTGCATCCCTCTGGCTGTCCTTCAAATTAATCTGATGTGTCCCCGTGTGAATGCTTAGGATCTGCTGAAAAGAGATCTTGACAACGTTATCTGAAGACCTGACCATTTTTAACGCACTACCTATTAGAAGCCTACACATTAAGTGGTTGAAGTACACTACTCTAGAATATGGGAATATTATGGAGGTAAGAGTTAAGCATACAGCATAGCCATATTTATTTTAAACTATGCAGACACTATGTAGTGACCTTGTGGTGTTGTTGTCTTATTTTCTAGGAAGAACAATAATCACATTCAGCAGTGTTGAACACATTGGTATTGTACCACTACACTATAAGGACATACAGTATACTGTAAGCATGGCCGGCTACTAGGTCATCCTACATTTTAGGGCTCAGTCTCCTGGGATTTGGAGAATGAAAAGTGGTCCATCAGAAGTTAGGATTTAGAGGAAAGTTCAAGTCACATAACTAGAACTCGAGTTGACTCAAACTTTGACAAGTTTAACTTTTTTTGTTTTATTTTGTGTGGCTAATGAACGCGAAAATCTATAAATGGAGTAATAGAAAAAAAAACTTTTGGCCTCAGTTTAAACTAAACGGTGTGCAAATCAACATACATCTTACTGTAGATTTTTTGCAACCCATGAATATGAGCATGGCATGAAATTGCAGCGGTCTACTTCCCTGCTTGAGAAAATACATTCGCTAACACACTTGCTTCAGCCAAAGCAAGGCTTGGTCTTGTTTGTCTTGCACTTCTTGTGAGGTAACTTGACGAGCGCCATGTTGTTTCAACATCTCAAGAATGTGTATTTTTCCATATCTCTCCCTCCTATCACTGTGTCAAAGTTAATCATTTTCCTCTACAGCTGAGCAGAGTCTTAGACATATTTTTGGAGTTGAAACCATATGTTGTAAGGTTTTCAGATCATATCCATTTGGTGGTTGAGATAAACTTTCACAGACACACGTACAAACACATTAACACATCTAGGGGACATATATATATATGAAGCATAGCATTGTTTTTGTGTGAACTCCAAAGGAAACAAATCACAGACACAACACAGAAAGACTGAGCGTAGAACAATGCATTCACATGAGGAATGACTTGTTTATGCTTTACATTTGGAAATGCTGCCAAAAAGTTGGCCGTGTTGACGTGCATTAGCTGTTTCTCTTTCCTGCCTCCTCGTCTATTTGTTGTTGACCCTCTCCATGTGCTAATTCCAAATTAGCATGCAGTGCTTTAGATTAATGTCCACAATATTTATAACTTATTCAAATGGCAGCTATGCTCATTGGTAGGCAGTGTCATTAACACAGCAGGAAGGGAAGACTAATCACTTTTGACAACTGTAATGATCACAATTATGCAGCCGATGCTCACATCAGTTTAGCCATTATACATTTTTGTTTCATTTCAATAAAATATAATAAATACAACAAAATATAATAAATACAAGTAAATCAAAATACTGGATGCTGAGTGATAAATTGGTGTGCATGTTTTCCAGAAAAATGTGGGAAAGATGAAAAGCATTTTTTTTTTTTCTGACAATGTATCGGCTCTCAATCACAATCATTCTGATGATTGTTTTGTTTTCCCTCTTATTTCTATCCAGTGATCTGTCTTCTTGTGTCATTTGAGGTCTTACTGGTGCGTGTCAGCCGGGAGGTCAGGCTCTGCGGTAATGATGTTAGACAGCCCAGACCTGGGCTCCGCCGCTCAGCTATGGCATTAGCCTCAGGATTACGAGTCAGGGAGGCGGTAAGCGTGTATGTATGCCTTACAGGCTAATCCTACGCTGGTCCAGAATGATGAACACATTTTAGCCAGAGGCCTCCAACCAGGGTTGGGGCTAAGGGGGGGGGGGGAAGGGGGTCTGCCACAGTGTGCTGGATTATCTTTAATGGTTTTGGGGTGTTTTTTGAGGGGAAGGTGATGGTATTGTGTGTGTGTGTATATATATATATATATATATATATATATATATATATATATATATATATATATATATATATATATATACATATGTTGTTGCCCGCATATTTTTATTGTCCATATGTGATACTTTAGATCTTATGCTATGCTCCTAAGCATTGATGACATTGGTGGCATTAGCAATATGCTACACATTTATTTCATTTGAGGGGAAAACTAATCTGCTCTCCTTCTCCTCCTTCTCCCTATTCTCCTGTTCTGTCTCTCGCTACAGCAGCAGATGGTGAGGAACCAACTACACCAGGTGGGCAATGTTCATGCTCCATGACGCGCTTGTGAGACACACACACACACAAGTGCATGCACTCGTGCCTTTGTGGTGTGTGTGTGTGTGTGTGTGTGTGTGTGTGCGTGCGTGCATTCACATCCGGTAATATCATCCAAAGGGATTTCCATTGTCTCATTGTGGGACACATTCACACATGATCAACAATCTCTTGTTTTCTCAAGCGCTCTACCTTTTCTATCTCCTCTCTTGGCTTCGCCATCTCTATTGATTCACACAACAGACCTGGGCAGCCGCGTTTACACACATCTTGTATTCACTCTACCTACCTGATTTATTGTGGTAGCCGGTAGTCTGTCACATAGATGATCCCTCGATTGTGCTATTTCTGGATTGTTTTTGCACTTGTGGCACAACTTGTCACAAATAAACCGGGAAGCCATTTGGCCCATTCTTTGTGTTTCATTTTCATTTATGTTAATCCATCAAAAAAAAAAAAAACTCAACAGACTTGTCTCAATACTGCTGAGGAAAATGATGGGAATGTTGAATAATTCATATGTGGCTCATAACGCGTGAGCAAATCTCATTTTGGAAAAACTTATTGACAATTGTCAAAGTAAGCTAAACACTGCTGGCCAAATGGAATTCCCTGTTTTTTTTTAAATCCATGTTATTGTAAATTACTTTATTGTGCTAGAGTGCACTTTGTAATCCATAATAATAAAAGTTGTGAGATCAATTTCACTTCAAACTTGCTCCCAAAGAAACCATTTCTTGTCTTGACTTGATCCATGTTACAGCCCATCCCCTTCCATCAAAAGTATGGCTAAATCCGTCCTCAAACCAGTTGGAACAGAGTTTCCCTTAAAACAAACCTGCTTTCATTTCACTTGCAAAGCAGCAAATTCATTTTCAGTTTTTCTCCCTGCAGCTTATACTGTGATGCAAGTAAGGACCTACAATATCATTATTATCGAAAAAAAAAAATCCCTTTAGCTAAAGCATAAAGTGTAAACTACAGTACAGAGCAAGAGTACAGAGCAACCCCCCTACCCCCCCCCCCCCCCCCCCCCACACACACACACACACACATACGCACACACACACACACATTTATCTGTATTAGGTGCGTGTCGAGCGGTGACCTGGAACTGGATGTGGAAGGAAATAACAGGCCATCAGAACAGAGCTCTTGTTAAAAAAAAAGGCCTCTCCAGTAAACGGCGTCTTTGATTGTTGGTCTGTTCCGCGTTGAACGGCGTAGTTCTGTGTAGCGTAGGCTGAAGCAATTCCGAACAATCCGTGTGAGGGCTCAAGCGGCGAGAGCACAACGACCAGTGCTACGGACCCCAATACCGTGGGCTTCGCCGTCGCCTTCCTGGGCGAGGGGGGGGGGGGGGGGGGGGGGGGGGTAGGATTTCGTCTCGCATCGTCTTTATCCCGCCTGGATCGAAGCTCGCGTCCTTTTATCTCGCACGGATGGGCACTCGCGTCTTTTGTCTTGCGGGTCGTTTTTCACGCGGTTGGGGTGGGTTTCCGGGGTGAGGCGACACGCATTTATCATCCTGTAATAAAATCCCGAGTGGAACCAATATCCTTGAGTTCTGCCACAACATTCGGGGGGCTGCAAAATACACATTTTGCATGCTTCATTACACACCATACGTACAGAAGAGGGAGGTGCTTGTGCACTTTTGGCACGTTGCTTCTACTGCTAGTAGGGTACCTGATTTATCAAAAGATAGCATCCTCTGAAAAAGTTGAGAGAGAGGGAGAGAGAGAGAGACAGCAAGAGAGAGCCATTGCCTTTATCTAGTTTGTCTTGTCAGTGCAAACTTTTTCTGTTTACATTATAGACATAATACGTAATAAGTTGTATTATGTATACTATTAGGTTCAATCCAGTGTCAAGCGCCAGTTGTCTGTTTTCTTGCATGAAATGTAAGAAAGGTTACAGAAAAAAAAAACGTTAATTTTTCTGCTAATCACAGGACATAACAGTCGTGTGAAGTCTGAAGGAAGGACATAAAATATTCAGAGTCAGACTTGCAAATTGAATTAACACCTTTAAGATTCAATTTGAGTCTGTTTTCTGCATGTCAGGCTTTGTCTCCTCGCCAACTTTCGAAAAAAAAATGGTAGGAGCTTCTTCCGAGAACTTTTCCTGACACACTTTCTCTGACATTTCCGTGACATTTAGTCTCTGACATGCCTCCATCTTCTCTTGCAATGAATTCTCAGAATCACAGAAGTAGTAAAGTACTTATTTTGAGGGGTTTCAAAATGAGTTGATAAGTAAGAAACACATTTTTCAGTGGCGTCATCTAAAATAATTAAGACAAGGCCCCTTTTCAACAATGACCCGGTGACAAAGGTTATGGTCCGGACATCAAATGAAGGAAGGCACGGGATCACCTAGGGCAGCAATTTGCATTTGAACCGTGCTGTGGGCATCAATTGCCATTAAGTGATTCAACCTCTTTTAAAAAGAGTGTTGTAGGAAGTGTGCAGAGGCCTGAAACATGCAGAGTGGAATCAACCATCAATTTGTAAATCGTAATTAATTTTTAAGGAACAGCTTTATGGACGTCAGGACGAGTCACATGGTGACGTAAGAGCGACTTGCCAGCGTCCAAGATCGTAATTACTATTCAGCATTGCAAGACACATTACACTTTTGACAGTTCAAGCGGTCACCCCTTTTTGATACTGTACTGCAGGGGTTGTAATTAGATGGCTGAGGTTGCTACAAAATGCATGCCCAAGTCGATGAATTGTCAGGGAGACCAGTCACAGGAGGTGGTATCTGGATTTAACCCAGGAAAAGGGATAAGGGATTGCTGGTGCTTTCTTGCCAGCTTTGCAGAGAGCACAGTCTAGGCCACTACAGTAAATGGTCACTTCACCCCGTTTGTCTTGACCTACTTGACTGGGATGAGTTAAACCTTAATCAATGCACAGCCAGCCATGGATTCAAAAGGAGATGAAATGCAGAGGCACTGACCTTACTGTGAACCCATTCAATGTACTGAGCTTAACTGATCGCCAGGTTGGGTCAAAAGATTGTCATTTCACTGTTCTGCTTCTGTACTCAATATTCAATGGACTACTTTGTGAAGAAAATATGTCAATGCGTAGCTCAACTTAAAACAGAAGAAAAGTTGGAATCTCCTGAGGGCACATCACGCAGTGTAGTTGTGTACATCCAGCAAATTTCCATTGACTTTGCATTCTTGGGACATGTGTGTGATACTTCCCATCCCCCCCAAAAAAACAAAGCATCAAATTCAGATGTACCAAGGAACCCGCACAAACCACCGGCAGTGTGAATGATCTGCAAATAACAGAGGCTGCATTTCTGTGTTAAGCATTGCTCTGGTTTCCCCACTGATTGATTGGTCTCTTTGCAGCCTTGTAAAGAAATCAGCCGGCTCCTGCCGGACATAACATGGGCTCCCATCAATCACGGCCCGAAGGCTAGCTTGTACAACAAAACAGGGGCTGACATGCACATAGAAATGCCCCTCCTCACCTTCTCCTTTAGACATACATCATCGACACACAAACAAGCACACACACCCGACACTCGCACACACACACTCACGCCAAAAGAATAGCATCAAGATGTATCAAGATCAATCAGGACCCAGGGAAGGGTGTGCATGTGTGCACGGCTTGGGCCAGCCAATGCTGCTTACAAATTGTGTTATTCCAGTGGATGTGTGTGTGTGTGTTTGTGTTTAGACGTGCGTGTGTAGATGTGGGCGCGCGGCGCCACTGCACCGCTCCTCCAACACTCAAATGCACACGTAACATTCAATTCATAATTCATTGTGTGTTTCTTTTAAAAGCGAAGAACGCACATTCTCGCTATAGCACACCCTCTGCACGGCCCTTCATCGCACACCTCCCTGCCACCATTTTCCCTCTGTACCTTTTTTTTCTGATTAATGCACTCCCCCATTAAAGAGGCTGTCGGGCTGCATTGGCAGGGCCATAGATTGCCGAGTCAAAATGAATGTGAAACCTGTCACCATCTCTCATGCAGCGCCAGGCCTTTGAGGGAAGGGGAGAAGAAAAAGCAGACTTTCCTCGGTTCAACTGATTAGCCCCTCGTCGTATTATGACTGATTTAAAATTAGCCTCTGAAATGGAGTGAATTGGATGGAAGATGACTGCAATTCATTTTCCACTTTCTTTAATTCTACACTGCAGTGGACAATACAAGCTTTCCTGTAGGGTTTTATTGTCATTATTATCATGTTTTTGATATTATATTGTCATCTTAGAATGTACACCGATTTTGTATGGCTAGAGAAGATAATGCATTTAATGCAAGGGTGCACTAGTTCACTATAGTGTGTCCATAGCTGTTCGTTTGTCAAAATGACTTAAAGTTCAATTCGAAAGCTTCTTTGTTGTGTTAAATTGTTATTTTTCTCTAAAAGGAGGTGGCGGGAAAATACATTAGAGGCAAGCGTAAAGAACAGCTCAGACTGACTTTTCAAATCATTTTGAAACTGGCAGATGTCAATGCAGAATATGGCACAGTACATTCAGTGGATTCGTCACTGCCATTACATTTGTAACGCAATGGCTTTCCAGATGTTTTAAATTGATATGTTTCCAGGATGCTGTAACAGCATTATTTTTACCCAATAAACTTGCAGGAGCATAACTTCTCTCTACTTGATATTGTTGTCCTCACCCCATCCATGCTTGCATTAATACATCTCCCGTGAGATATTTCAGAAGTTTGTCCAAGTCTCCACCTTCTCAAAGTTTTGACTGTCTCCATGCAGTTATGCCACTCCGATGCATAAAAGATGAGGCAGCTACTGGCAGGCCTTAAGTTATGAATCCAATAATCACGTATCAAGGCCCTGTCATTTACATTTGCGACCACACTGCAGGTTAGCCAGGTAGAGGTTTTCAGATGCTGTTTTCAGACGGTGTTGTGGTAGACTGACGCAGACATGGCGGAAAAAAAAAAGATATATTGCTGAATAATCAACCGCTTTGACAGCACCGCCTTTCTATTTATTGTCTTTCTCCGTCCGCCATAGAGTGATTCCTTTGTGTTTTGCTTTGATTTAGACTTGCATCACATTCTCCCTTCGTCTTCAGACAATGGTGCAAACCATGACACCGTGACATAAATCATGTGTTCGTCACACACCAGAACAAACAGCCACAGACACGTTCAAGTCAACCCTTCCGCGCTGTCTCCTTGAATTAAAGATTTTTATCCATTTGATGTGAAAAAATATACTGAATTCAGAATATTTGCGTTACACTTTTTTTTTCTTTTAACAACAGTTGGCAAGGGTATGATGAATAAAAAAAGCAAAGGATGATTCCTAACAAAATGTAATTGGTCACATTCAAGTTATTCAATGACCTCGGGGCATATTCTGATTAAAAAAATGCCACCATTTTTACTGAATCAATGAAACATGTTATTGTGCAACAACTGCTATTAAATTAAATAGTGCACTTGATGTTTTGTTCAGTAGTAAAGCCCTAAACGCAACACATCCTGACTGTATGAGTAGTGAGTGTTGCTTTCGGCCGTAGACTATATAGGCTGCTAGTGTGTATATTGGATTAACTGCAGGTTATTTCTTTTTATTGTGTGCCATGCAGCCATTCCTTGGACTCCTCTTTGCGCCAAGAGCATTGTGATGAAGTGTTTTGTTCCTCGAGGGAATATATGTAACCATTATTTTGACTGTGCCCTGGGCTGGCCTCTCGACAGCAAAGAGACCTGCAGTCATCAGTGACAGCCAGCTACTTCGTGATTTGATTTCATGTCATCTCAAGTCATGTCAGCCATGTCATGTCTTTCTTGTTCATATCAAACTGTTTCACTCCTATACTGTATGTCTGTGTGTGTGTGTGTGTGTGTGTGTGCGTGCGCGCGCGCATGTGTGTGTGTGTGTGTGCCATGTTAATCTTTTTAGCTGCTCAAATCTGTCCGTTTTGTATGAATAACCGGAATCTGAATTTGGTTTCATAGGGATGGACTTTTATGTTGTACAATTATAATAATGATTGTCATTGATTGAATGATTGGCTATTGGCTATTGGTTATCCCCACTGGGAAACACAGTGGTGATCCCATCGGGATATCCTTTGTAGCCCTGTTCAGTAAAATGTCTCTGACATGTAAGTGTGTTCTTGTTCAGGTCCATGCCATCCGAACCCTTGCCACAACAGAGGAATATGTGAGATCAGCGAGAGCTTCAGGGGTGATACCTTCATCGGTTACGTCTGCAAGTGTCCTCCCGGCTTCAGTGGAATCCACTGCCAACACAGTAAGTCAGGCAATTAGCCCTTTATTCCTTATTTTTCTACCACCACTTGTCCGCCTTTTTAAAAGTTAATTATCGCTTCTTTCCCCGGTTATACTGGTTGTTAAATATTTTAATATTTCACAACCCAGAGTAATGACCTTGGTTAGTGATTTACTGGTGTGTAGCTGACATGAAGTGAGTCTTTGTTGAAATAATGGGTTCAGCAAAATTATCGGGATTGTGCTTGAGAAAGGAAAATGTGCTGAAGAGGCTTTCTTTCATGCTACTATAAAAGGCATTTTCTTAGGGGGTGACAAGCCATGTGGCAACACCCTGTGTAGGTTCAGCACCATTGTTCTCAATAATACTTCTGCTTCCTTCATAACAACCATCAAGCTTTCATTTAGTGTATTATGAGGGGGGGAACGTCTGCAACAAAGGTCGTATGAGTTCCTCTACCAAATATCATTATCTTCTCAAGAATATTACTCAAAAAAATAAATTCTGGTGTGAGCTGTTTTTACATTTCAAAGGCAAAGTTGCTTTTATCAAAACATGGCATTGTAATAAATTGCAGCAGGACTATTATTAATTTGTCAAGAAGCATAATTATAAACTGTCAGGACTTAAACATAAAATAAATTAAATAAATATCGACATGTAAATGAATGCAAAAGCAACTCAATCATGTGGATGAGTCTGCAGGGCCAACTATGATCAACTACTTTTTTTGGTATGAACATCTGGATCCCTGAACAGTTTGACCCCTGACAATTTGCCATTCACAAAGTAGCTGTGGATACCTATTGGATTTCTAATGATATTCATATTATTATTCAGTGCCTGTGGGCTGTGAATGCCTTTTGTGTCTGATTGTTTATATTTGTGTCCATATTTGCTGGAATCTGTAGGGAATCAAGAATAACAAAAATCTAAGGTATCTTAAGTAGCGAAGCTAATTATCTAGTTTGAACCAATGTACTAATTTATCTTGTCTGATGCCACACATGTGTCACCTCTTCAAATTGTACTTAGTCTCGGATCCAACAGTCCTACTATGTTATAGCGGAACTTGAGGCCCAGATTTGAGCCTACCATATTTTTGAGACTACATTGCCCTTATTGAGTAAAACAGAAACTATGGGCAAAGACTAATCCATCTTGAAAAGGAAAATACTGTCATACTATGCATTATGTCAGAATGCCTACGGGGCAACTATAAAGAGAACCGTAGTGGCCCGAGTGGATATTGATGTTTCGTGTGCCACCGTAGAACCAAAGTATGCAATGCATGCAACATTTTAGCACTGAAACATATTGCTGCATTTGTTAGAAGTCAGAGAGAGTCGATAGGACTCCTAATTCGAGACCAAAACTCCAAGAGCATTATAAATATTTGCCAGCAATCATCAACCACAGTTGTATTACCATTTTTGAGAGCTCAAATGGCACCATATTTGTACAAAGGATTAAAGCATATGCATATGTACCTTTACAGTATATATATATATATATATATTTATATATGCTGACTGCAGTGATGGATGCTTTCCCATGCTTTAAGTGCTTTAAGGATGGATATGTGTGGATACATAATATGCATAGATTATGCTTTCTGTGATTGTGGGGGGTGATGGGAAAGCTCCCAATTATGCTTTTTTAAAGCTACTCTTGCTTCCAGTTGGTCAGTTGGTGTTCACAAATGTTGCAAATGCATTGCATGTTATGCAGGTGTTTAAATCTATGTCCTAGAAATCTGTGTGAGCCAATTGGAATGCCCAATCTATTATCTTTTAGAGCCAAAAAGCCTACTTTAAACAAGGCTGAAACGTCTTCATCACTGCAGAGTGCTCCTGAAGTGAACGCGTTCCTCCTTCACACTCCTCATCAGTTTAACTGTTGTTTGGCAGGAGGGGGTGGGGGGGGGAGCAAACAGTTAGGACTGTTTCAGCCTCGGAAGTTAAAATCGCAATAATCATCCGGAATGAACATCCATCTGGCCCGCGCTGCTTTGGCCGAGTGAGCCGTTTGCCCAAACTCGGATCAGTTAAGCTACGACATAAGGCTAAGCAAATACAACTGGGTCGGATCGCGGCTCCTCAACTGGGAAATGGAATGATATGAGGGACGTTTCAATGACGTACCTTTGGAGGGACGAGTGCAGGGCCGGCTGAGTGCCGCAGAGCCCAGTGACATCACAAGTGTGTGCACATCTTCAGAATGCTGTCCTTCAGCGCGAGGGCAAGCTCATTCAAACACCTATGGTCATATCTATAAATAATTAAAACAACGTAGTAGAAACAACGTCATGAAAAGACCAACTGATTGCTCAGGGCCGTGCAGTTCCTGACCGGGCTGAAAAGACCTGTTGATATTTGTGAACCGGATTAAATGCAATGAGCCTAATTAGGTGTTTATGGAAAATGCACATTGTTTAATGGGAGTGAATTATATTATCAAAAGCAAAATATAAGAACTATTACATGCTTATTTCGACAGTGCATGACGTGCTGCCGCCATTCATATCTTCGTAGACATGTTTTTCTCAGGAAAGAATAAAAGTGAAGAAGTAACTGGGTAGTATTCCTGATGCACACTAGCAAGTGCAGCACGGACTAGTCGACTTATCGCGAGCATCCCTAGTTTAAAGAGGCTAAGCTTTAAGCTTGAAGCTTTAGAGGAATTGTGGCACTATTATGTAATATTCAGATGTATAGGACCTACTGATTATATCAGATTACTGCTATATCTGAACTTTTTGTTTGAATTTGTTTCCCCACTCCATATGCAAATAATAATAAGAGTGCCACCAACCCACTCCAAATCAAAACACCAGGTATGCATCTATTTCATGTAAACTGCCTAGCTTAAGTCGTTCACCTCTACTTTCTCCTCTGCTTTTACAATGGAAACACATGTAAATAAGTATATTCTGTCTCACCGTGACTTCTGATCGAATACTATGACCTTCAGAATGTCCTTTAAGTGATCAGATTCCTGGGCCGACTCGTGTCTCTTTTTAGAATCAGTAGCTCCCCGGGGGTTTTTCATAGCACTCCCTTAAGCGTATACACTTCCATCAAATATTGTTTCCTTCAGTACGTGTTTTGGTTCCCCCGGCTATACCCTGCGCTCCTCGCATGTTGTTGCTTTTACAAACTGTGCAGCACTTAAATCAGCCTCACTTGTGAGTCACTTTGGATGAAAGTGTCGCCTAAATAAATAAATCGAATGCAAGCGTGATCATCCAGTGAGACTAAGATCGTGTCAGCCTGCATGCGATCACGCTGCACGCGGAACGCCGATACTTCCAGGCGATACACGCGCCGGCCAACTCTAAGGTCTTTACTGTTGCTACTGGCTTGATCTGTGAGGGCCGAATCCAATTTCACACCTTTTTGAGCATTACCCTAAATACTAAAAGTTACAAACCCTGCATTTTACAGTGAGTGATAGAACCCGGACACAAATGGTGAACCATGAACAACTCGGGGGAAGTACAAGCTTAACCAAGTCTTTTTTTCTTCTTTTTTTTCATGCAGCAGCTATGTGCATGAGTTGACTCTTTCTTTACTGAGCTGCAAGCAAATCAAACTTACACACAAGCAAGACAGGATGGCAGTCACATTAGGCATTAGTCCCTTGGAGTGGGCTGCATGTTGGGTTTTGTTATTGTACCTCGACTGCAAAGAAGTATGCATAGAGGATGCATTTGATCTTTTTTAGCTTAAGATCAGTGTCAGCCTTACATTGTGCCTCTCAACAGCCCTATCCTCCATGGCTTGTCCTTTGGAACAAACCCTTCCTTTTTATTGATTTCTAACCAGTCTCTGCCCTTTCTTTGAAATACTCTGACGGGTTTGGATTGATTTGAGGCTCAAGATGGAATGAATGTTGTTTTATTTTTATTTTTTTTGCTAGGACTGGGCTTCATGTTAGATCATGTATTGACAGTTTGCTATCATGGTGTGTTAACCCTGGCAGCTTCACTTTGCTGGACCCAGAGTAGTCGGCCAATGTTTTCCATTGCGGCCTGATACAAAGCTGCGAGGGGCCGTTACCATCAGTCAATTAATCTTGGGAGGATCAGGGGCAGCCTTCCATCCACATAACCAAGACAAGGAGACCACATAGTCTTTTCCCAGAGCTCCTAAGCCTCAGCTCTTTCTCCCAGCCTCAACACTTCATTCATAGGAAGTGATTCCTCCTTCTCTTCCCTTTACCTTCATAGCACATTTCTTCTGGTTTGGAGCGCATGGGTTAGTTGCCACTCTTCAAGCTAAAAAAGGATGGCAGTGGTAGAGCGGTGCACTTGATACTTGGGCTATAGTCTTGTGTGAAGCCACCAAGAAAGGCCAGTGACATTTTTTTTCTTTATCTTTTTTTTTCTTTAATCATTCAGCCACAAGCCTCCATTTCAAATGTAGCTTTCACGTTTCTAAGCACCTAATAGTAAAACTGTTCAAAGAGGGGAACCAACTTAATTTTACAGATAAAAGCGTACATTTATATTTAGTTGTTGGCTGTTGAAAATTGTTGAAAATGAAAAAAAATATATAGAGAGGCTTAGTTAATTGGATTTAGATCAAGCTATAGTGTGACTAAAAGCAGCTGAAAAAAGTTGCCGTTATTCCCAATATGGAAGAAAAAGTACGTAAACTGGAAAATAGCAACTTATTAAAAAAAATAAACTGAAATATATCTTTAGTCATAGCGCCTACGGTCTGTTTCTGTTGGTTTAAATCTTTTTTCTCCTGCCATGCCTTTAAGTTGCATAAGAAAATTTAAGAAGTGCAGGATTATGCTAATCTACATACTAGTGTTATTTGTATATTGGTAAACAACTTAAGCACTATTGGAATGGCAATAATGCAGTTTATTCATCATCTTGATTTATATCTTTAATTGTGAATGTGACAATTACTTTATATACAAGTACCCTTACAACAATGCAGTGTTTTTATTATATACAATATATGGCCAACATATATAGTGGTTGCGATCTTTAGTCCTGCAGTGTGTTTTGGTTTGAACCCCCTCCCCCAAGGAGGCTATTGTATCACATATATAAACATGTTCCCCCTCCATGGCTCGAGATCTACTGGCCACTCCAAGCAGTCGTAGATCCATGATCTAGTACTGGGACAGAGAACAGCTTCCATAGGACACCCTCCCAGCACCCTCCCAGCACTACAACTACTCTCTCTCTCTCTCTTTCTTTATTTCTTTCTTTCTCTCTCTTTCTCTCTCTCTCTCTCTCTCTCTCTCTCTCTCTCTCTCTTTCTCTCTCTCTCTTTCTATCTCCCTCTCTCTCTCTCTCTCTCTCTCTCTCTCTGTCTCTCTCTCTCTCTCTCTCTCTCTCTCTCTCTCTCTCTCTCTCTCTCTCTCTCTCTCTCTCTGGAACCTACTTGAGTTACTGGAATGCTGCTGTGCAACATTTTGGTGCTTTGAAAAGTAAAATAAAAACTAGATCTAAGCTCCACAGAACCTATTATAGAGTTTATCATTGTTCCCAAAGCATTGATAAAGAAAAACAATTGGTTTGTATCCCTTTGGCGTATCTGTATGCAATGCAATGATCACGATTTGTTTTGCTACAGGGCTGTATTAACATGCTACCTAACCCTGAGATGGTTTGGTCTGTAGCGGTTATCATCATTTATTCTGTCACTGATAGAAATTCATGCCCTTGTCGAAGGCCTTGTTGTTTTATGCACAAAATATACTTTGCTACCTTAGCTGTTCCATGAACTCTCCATGATTATACTTTAGAAGTATTAAGCTAGGCAAGTATTACGTTTTAAGTTTGACTATGTAATCAATGATAATCACAAAATACTTGCATTCTTAAATGTAGTCTGTTGAAGCTAAATTATTCTCCTTGTGGAGTTTTAATGGTGCTGAGTTCTTATCTAATTTACAAGCAAAGTAGTCGCTAACTTATGGCATGTGTTATGGATACATTATTCATTATCAAATAAGGACAGGCAATTTATTTTGGAAGCATTTTTTGTCATATTTGTTGAAATTCCCTTTACACCATGACAGCAATCCATAACTCAAATGCTCTGAAAAAAACAATACAAAGCCGGTGTTGATGGCTTTCGTCCAACCATTTAAATTTTCCTTAATTAATCGATTGGACGGCCCACCTGTCTGGCTACCTTTTTGGCTATCTGTGCGTACTCTGCCCCGTCACCCATTGCACATGACTGGAGACTTCTGCAAGGCTAGGCAGACTTATTGCTAT
Source organism: Urophycis tenuis (assembly GCA_036785325.1). Lineage (NCBI taxonomy): Eukaryota > Metazoa > Chordata > Actinopteri > Gadiformes > Phycidae > Urophycis > Urophycis tenuis. The sequence continues at coordinate 8,661,807 of JAXIVH010000015.1, forward strand.
AGCTAGCAAGCTAGTCTTGTGATTTGGCAAGTGGCTTTGGAGTGAGGGCTGAAGCGAGGGGTGGGATGCTTTTGATTGGAAACTTTCACCATCTAGCTCACTTAATAGCCTCATTTCTCTGAATTGCCTACATTAGCCTTAGGAGTGTAATTTACATTTAATGACGACAAAAGGCGGCAAAATATATGAAGTTGTTAATGTTCTTAATCAAATTGTTTGTTTGACTAAACGGCAAAGAAAGCTGCATTCTGTGGGTAACACCATTTGAATGTTTCAGACATTTGTCAAGTCAAGTTACTTTGAATAGGTCTTAATAGAAATTGCAGTTTCAAAAGGCTTCACAGGCCCACGGTCAAACTAGACCTGATGGCCCCCTCTATCACTATCAGCTATTTAATGGACGACGTGCAAAATCAAATACAAAAATCTGCAACCGCCCTGTAAGAAAGAGGACACGACCTTGAGAAAGAACATAAGAGTGCATTTGCGTCTATAGTCTGTGTGTTTTTCAGATGAGCATTGAAAGCCCAGTCAAAGAACCGCTTTCTACATCCCATTGTCAGTTTGCCTGTGTGTGCATCCAACCAGGTCTTCCTCGAGCCAAAGAGGAGATGACTCTATTTCCTTTCTGTCAAAGGGGCTCGGAGAATAAACAAGCGTTTCCATGCTTGCCTTGAGGTGAACCCATGGGACAAGTCCTGAACTTCAGAAACATAGCATAATGTTGGCTGATGGGAATGCACCTGGAAGAGGAAATTTGCCGTAGACGTTCGCTCGCATATTTGTCTTTATTGTTTATACTCTTTCACTCATTTTCCACTGACATACTTGGCTGATAGTAGTTTGATGTAGTTTGGAAAATGTGCTCAATGAATATAGATGTCATTTCCATCAAAACCAACATGACCAAGAAACACCCGATCGAAGGTGTTGACTCTTACACAGGAGCCACAGCCAACCAGAGTCAGCACAAAGGCAATAGTGGGAAAATGAATGACTTGACTCCTCACTCTTGTTGCAAAAAACACTCTTAAATTGTAATTTTGCTTTAATTTTCCCCAGGTTATAAGCAAGTTATTTTCTTTTGGAAGTTGTTTGCAATTCCAGGAGAATTATGTTAATCATTCCTCATTTGTCAGCCATGCCAAAACAATAAATCTTGTCTATTATACGTCATGTTATAAAATATATTTCAGCCTCTGTCCTGACCTGATGATATTGCAATAGTGTACGCATAACTATAGAGATTTACTCCAATAACAATAGAAATGTACATATTAATCAACTAAATGAGCTGGAACAAAGCATGATAGTCCAGACAAATAATTACCCAAAAGAACATGATATGCTATGCTACATTATGGTGCTTGTGCATGAAGGATTGGGGTCACAAAAGTGAGTTAGTCACCTCACACGATTGTGGACCCAACATTGGTGTCTCATATGCACCCCCCAAGCCATTGTGCAGAACCCTAACTATATTTGTTAAGTTCATGGACATTATGACATCTGTGAGTCGTCCAAAGAAATGGGTCATTTGTTCAAGTAGGTTTACATATAGTTCATATGTAGACATTATTGTGTGTATTATTGCATAGAGTTGGTATGATTCATTTTACAATCATGTTTTTGTAACCATGTATCCAAAGTCTAGGCATGAGTGATTAAGTGATTTATATGGTATTTCCCAGTTTTAGATTCTAGTCCTATATATTTCTGCTAAGGTTTAGTAAGGTAATCAAAATGTAAGCAGGTGGGCATTATCTCTACACCAGTCCCATGTAATTAGGAACATTGGGCTGGATACAAGAGCTAAGGTTTTGTCAACCATACAACTCAGTGCCCAGAAATTACAAGACAAAACATAGTCTTGCTCAATTTGATGCAACATCTGCAAGATGTTGCCCTGCCAATGAGAAATGCTTGCTTGCTTTTGTTTTTTGCACCATACAGTGGATGAACTGTATGGGGACATGAGAAGCGGACACAGGTGGCTAAAATTGCAGCCCTATGTATGCAATGTTGCATGCAAAAATGGACTCCATGTAATAAAAATGCTAAGTTGAAAACGTGCTGAAGATGGGCTGTCAGGCAGCCTGGTTCTAGAATAGTTTGAACTGGTTCCCACGGCATTGGGGACATTTCGCACAAGACCAGATGGTTGAGAAGACAATTTTCTGTATTTTCATTTCCATAGGTGGGTATCCTATGTCCTTCTCGATGTGTGCATTGTAGTGCCATATTGCTGTGTGTTAGCATGTGTTCTCCTTTTGTTCTCTGGCGTTCATGGTATGCCCACGATGCACTTTGTGACAGTACTTAAAAATAACTATATAAACAGCTATTATCGTGGAGATGTAGATCCGGAAATTTGTTCTGATCAGAGTGCAGGAGGAGGGTTCCTCTCTAATACTTCACTTATACACCTCACTTATCGTCTCCAAGCACTCACCTCTCCTATTTGTCCTTCCTGAAGAGTGTGCGCTTCATCCATCCCATGAAAAGGCTAGTATGCTTTTGCAGGCGCCCTAATTGAGATTTTGGCATCGTGGTTAATTTGGACTGCTGGTTCATTTCCGTGCGCGGTCGGTGTGTGAAGGTGTGCCTGTTGGCCAATGACTGGAATAGAAATAGAAAGGCTCTTTCCATAAAAGCTTCACAAATATAATTTAATTTGAGTCATTGTTGAGCATATAAGATGTATTGATCACACACGGGAAATGATTGTGCCGCAGCGGAAAGTACAGGATGGGAATATATACAGAAACACGTCTACATACACAATGTATGCGCATATTTTACTTGAGAAAGATCTTTCATTTGCGCCATTGGCAGGAATGTAGAGACTATACTGACACTTTTCACTTTAAATTTAAGAGTAGACAAAGCTAAGAAAATACACACGGTCATTGTGGATGCATAAATAATTGTTGTTTGCTTCATTTACAAATAGTATGTTCTTGCAATACGTGATATGTACATTTCTGGTAACGTGTCAAATGACATGGGACCAGCACACAGAGAACCAGACAGACAGACAGACAGACAGACATACTTTATTGATCCCTGAGGGAAATTGCCTTCGTCACAAAACTCCAGGAGAAAAAAGAGGACACTACTTATAGTAGAGTGTTAGAATGTAAAATTTATATGTAAAATATAAAACCTATGTAGAAATTTAAACCTATATAAAAATAAAAATAAAAATAAAAATATAAACCTAAATACAAATATAAACCTATGTAATAAATATATAAAAAAATGTACATAAGAAAAGATCCAAGAACCAAGCACCACCTCTGTGTTCCCGGACAACCCCCCGTGTGTCTGTGTTTGGCGTGGCACTGGTTACTTCTCTTCTTTTTTTCTTTTCTTACGTCAATCACTCTGCCGCTCAACACGCACACCGATTTCCGATGCCTTCACTCTCCGAGCTGCGGGGATTTTCTCAGAGTGCCAGTCCGCTTCCGAGTGGAGTACTTCGCCCACAACTTTGTCCTCGTCTGTAAGACTGGAATGATGTGTGTGTAGCTTCTCAAGTGAATAGGATAGCTCCTGAGAAGCATTTTCGATAGCAGGCTTTGTTGAGAATCGCCCCCGTTCAAGGTGTCCTTGGAAATGCATTATTGTGACACATTTGACCTTATGGGACTAAATATATAATTGCATTCTCTCTCTCTCTCTCTCTCTCTCTATATATATATATATATATATATCTCACTCGTGTTTGTTGTTGTATTCTCAATCAATGCTATATAAAAGCACAGGGTTGTATTTACTACTACCCTATCTCTCTGTCCTTCTGTCTCTCTCTCTCTCTCTCTCTCTCTCTCTCTCTCTCTCTCTCTCTCTCTCTCTCTCTCTCTCTCTCTCTCTCTCTCTTTGCATGCTTTGCCATCTATATTTTTTGGCATAGCCCATCAGCCTCAAATCCCAACACATGCATGCCAAATGAACATTAATCTCCCAATATCCTGTTTGGTTCAGATTAAGAAAAATAATTCCTTTCTATCTGATGAGCTTGTTCTGTATGACGCTATGGAGTTTACCGAGTAAATATTGACCGTGAAAAAAAGTTGGTCCCGTTTGATCCCTTTCTGACGGCAACATAGAGGGTCAAACGGGGACCAATTTCAATCCACCCAGAAAATCTGCTCAGGTGCCATTTTCCTTAACCGCCGCTAAAGATGCGTTCACCGGTAACCCCTTGCTCAGCAACGTCTGATTGTTTAATGACGTTTTGGGGGCTTTGATTTTGGGGGGTGGGGGGGGCAGTACTGTCGGGAGATTACCTACTTACCGTCTGCTAATTACGTTTGGGGGTGAGGTGGAAAAGGAAAAAAAAAACAAGCGTACACCGTGGGATGTTAGCAACGCGCATGCGATACGGGATCGTAAAAAAAACAAATTGAGAGAGTGCGGGTTTAAGCACGCTTTCGAGACGTCTTTAACACCGACGGCGTCTTCGGCGCGGCAGGGCCAACGAGTGTCCACTCCACTCCTCTTCCTCTTCCACACACCAATCCCCGGGTGAATTTTTTAATTTATTTTTCACACGATGGCGGGTGGGGGGGGGGATGCCGACACGCCTCACCGGCCCGCACGGCAGGTGCAGGGTCCTCGGTGCAGGGGTCAGTGCAGTGCAGCTGCACAGCGAGAGAGGTCACCATTGACCCTGCCCACCGCGCCCGGGGTGAGGGGGGGGGGGGGGGGGCGCGAACCCACTCCCCTGACAGTCCGTGGCCAATTTAGCGCGCGGCGGCGGTGTTAGTTCCTGACACACAGCGCCGTTCGTCGCACTCATTATCGTCCAACTGAGACGCTTCTTTTTTGCTTTTTTTGCTTTTTTGTTTCGTTTTTTTTACAGCGCCGAGGGGCCAGCGCAGAGCCACAGCGTGCAGCCGCTTTTTTTATTCCAATCAGAGCACCGCAGACGACAGGCTGTTGTCTTGTCTTGTCTTGTCTGTCTGTCTGTTGTTGTTGTTGCTGTTGTTGTTGTCGTTTGGGGCTGAAATAGTTTTAGAGCCTTTGTGTCCGATTAAACAAGGAACTGATTTGGAGTTTGGATTTCACCAAGTGTGTACACAGTTTTTTTTTTGTGTCTCTTAATGAGTGATTAAATATGAAGAGGCAGGTCAGCGGCTGCGTAAGTGATTATATGCCGTTACACTCGTGTTTGTTATTGTGTTCTCAATCAATGCAATTTAATAGCACAGGGTTGTATTTGCTATTACCCGATCTCTCTCTTCACTGTCCCTCTCTCTCTCTCTCTCTCTCTCTCTCTCTCTCTCTCTCTCTCTCTCTCTCTCTCTCTCTCTCTCTCGCTCTAGTCATCGTTGACTAGACACAGTCTGTCTTTCTAGCTTTTCTGTATATCTCTATTCCCATATTTCTACCACCCAAGCCTATACTAACGTCTCTTTCACCTCATGAATCTCTTCCTCATCTCTCTTCTCATCTTTCCATTGGGTGGATTAACTCCGTTCCACAAAGTGATGATTTCCCCCCACCCCCACCCCCCCTCACCCACCCCACCACCGCTTTACTCAGCGAGGGAAAAAAACAGTTGATCCTCCGTGAGCCCAAGGCTTCTAATGAAAGGCCGGGTAGTCGTGAGACTGGCTGTGTGTTTTCCTCTCTGCTCTGATACATCCCCGCCCGGGCCATTCTGAGTGGCTCACCGGTCCATTTGAACCCCGGACGGTAGACCTGAACAAAGCACGTTTGAAACGTCGAGATAAGCGGGAGAGGAATAACAACGTCGGCTGTTGTGAGATAGCGTCGATATTAGCGCTGAAAGCGGTTTTGTGCCGGATGCAGAAACCCATTGTGAATTCTGGTGCGGTGGTCTCGGTGGGCTATGTAAGGACTACTTATTGACATCAGTGTGCGCGGACCGATGGCGTCACCGATCGACCAATCCCATTGGTCGTTGGTGTTTTGTGTCTGAATCGCATGAAGCGACTGAGTGAGCAGTTTAACAACATTGACGTTGTTTGACATATATTTGATTGGTTGTCATTTTGGTATGGGTATATATTTAACAAGTAGGCCACATTGTTATACACTTCTGAAATCACTTTCATTAGCGTTGCGTTCCAGTGAGTAAAAATTGTTGTTGTTTTTTTTTTGTGTGCAGATTACATTCACTTTAAAAGCTCAGCTGATGATTGACAATTCCAGGACTAGTTGGCATTTGTCAAGTTAAGAGTTTGAGTGGGACCCATTAAGCCAGAATTAATTAATACCTAATCCCCCTTAATTGTTAACACGTCCCACTATCAAGATGTTTCCCATCCCAGTGTGTTGTTTGCTTATTTGAATTAATGATGTGTTGTCAGAAAAGAGGCTTACAAGCAGCTAATTACAGGCTTGACCACAGCGTGATTGCAACACAACACCAATTTAGATGAAAAAGGTCTACGAAACTAGATATATTGCTTTAAATTTTAAATGTATTTTTTGACATTTCATGCAGCATAGACAACATGTCATGGGACTTATACACAGCGTGCATAATTATACATGGTGTCCCTTCCGGCCGTGCACATTTCCGAGAAAAAAACGCCTGTGGATTTGCATTTCTAAAGCTACAAAATACTTAAGCGGCACATAGGCAACGACTGCATTGTCAAACTGCCGGGGGTGGGGGGGGGGGCTGTGTGGTTTTATTTTCATCACCTCAACTTGAGCCCCGCAACTCTGGAACCTTTATTCAAAATGTTCCATTTAGATTAATCTATTTTTCTCTGAATAAAATGTTGGTATTTTAAGATGCTAATCTCAATGCTGCAGCCCCATTAATACCACCATTTAAAATAACCGTTTTTTGGTGGTGGGTGCATGCACTACTTTGCAGTGGGGGGGTTATCTGTGTATAAGACATTTACTTTATCATCTCTTTTAACTTACTGCAGTGTAGCAGCTGGCAGAGATGGATTCTTTATCATAAATATATCAGAGGAAATGTAGGCCATGCTGTTTTCTGGAAAAGGGTTTCCTGATGTGTGAGATGTGGAAGAGGTATATTAATATGCAAGATAACAGCATTTGAGATCCAACAAAATGGGCTTCGATGAAACATTCATGCAGTTCTGCTCACATGCTGAAATACAAAACTGTGTACACACACACACACACACACACACACACACACACACACACACCGTTTGGCTTCAATGGGTATTGTAATGCATTACATTAAATGCTATCCTAGATCTTAAACGGGAAGTCCATACATGACATTTCAAATGTTCACACCACCACAGTTATCTTATTAAACAATGGAAATGATACATTATATACACACATACACATACTAAAAATAACTTTAGAGCAAATACGTTTGTTTCGCAGCTTTAGAATGTGTGTTTATTCCCCAAAAGTCTAGAGGTTTAGACTGTGTCTGGCATCAACAACCTGCAAAGGAGCCCTCCAATTAATTTGTTCCCAAAGCCGATGTCTTTGTGAAAGTCTGTATGGTCAGGCAAAAGCAGGTACCAAACGGAGCACATTCAATAAACGCTCCCCGGCAATGCATGCTAATGAGAATGAGGGTTTTCTAATTGCTTACATGTCTGCTTCAAAGACACAAACTCTCTCGTGTTTTTATCCCTTGGCTCTTCTAGATGTTAACGAATGTGAAAGAAACCCCTGCAAAAACGGGGGCGTTTGCACTGACCTGGTGGCCAACTACTCCTGCGAATGTCCGGGGGAATACATGGGGAGGAACTGCCAATACAGTAAGTACTACAGTTTCTTTGTTTAACTTAAAACTCTTTATATTCCCTGTGCTTGGTGTTAACGGGTAAGACCGGCGACACACACACCGATACGTCTGAAGCTATCTCCGCGTGTGTGCATCAACAGTGTTCAATAGTGAATGTTGCATTATGGGACCAAATGTTTCATGTTGCATTAAAGGAACTGTCGGGGCGGAGATTAACCTTCAGCCTTCCGTCGTTCCGCGACAAGCGTGTTTGTCGTGGTACGAAACGACCCTCATCTCAGTCGAGGCTTCCATTGAACCGGCGGCTTACGTCACCCCCTCCGTTCTCCTTTCAAAGCATCTGCTTCCCAATCTTCTGAATCAACACTGCTTGAAGTTGCGGTGAAAAAGCCCCACCCAATGGGATCACAAAGAAAAAGAATCAGCCGGGGAAAGAGCCGGGTGGGTTGAGTCACAGTGTTGCCCCTGTGATCTTTCAATGCTCGGTTCAATGTCTTCATTTGGTGGCTTCCAAAAAAACAAAACAAAAAAAGCAGGAGCTACAGAAACTCCTGTGCCACCAGGAGCGCCGTTGGAAACAGCAGGGCCTCACATCCTGGAAACTTCATCGGAATAAACACTGAAATGTACCGACGTCACAGCCACTGTGTTCACTGGCACTCGATCCTCTAAACCCCTGGCTTAAAGAAAGAGGCGGGCTTGTTCATTGTCACTTATTTTACAAGTGGTTTTCATTTTATGAGACAGTGAAGCTCAAAGGGTTTTATTTTGTTTATTGTGCCATGCTGAAATTGTGTTTTCTCACCCAAGTAATGTGTCAGGCTTATGAAAGAGATGGAATGAAGTCCTGAACCAGCCAAACCCAGTATAGTTATTGAATTTGATTGCTTGTGTTTGTTTGTGTGTTTGGCTAATTGTACAATTTTGTAACCATTCCTATTTCCAATTTTCATCATGGCAACTTTATCTCAGTGCCAAGGATCAGTGCGTGTGTGTGTGTGCGTGTGCACGCGCGCGTGTGTGTGTGTGTGCATGTGCGTGTGTATAATTAATTTCAGCAAGGCTCAGCAAGGCTGTTTGGACTTTAGTTGTAGGGCTTGTGGGAGATGGATTCAGCTGTCAGCGCCCAGCAGTGTCAGTGTTAGTGATGTGTGCTGTCGCTGAGCTGATGTATGCACGGGGGGGCCAGCAGGCCAGGGCCTGCAGAGCCACCGCCGCCGCCGCCGTCGCCCTGACAGCCATCTAGCAGAGGTTTCATTAAGAGTGGCAAGGTGAGAATCGCCACAGCTCTATGAGACTTTGTGTATCTTGAAGGAAATACTGATAAAGTGTCTCACAAAGGGAACCCGCCCCCCCCCCCCCCCCCACCCCCACACGTGATGAACGAGAGAAGAAAGTGATTTACCGAGACATGTTGAGACATTGCTATTTAACCCGTTTCTCTGGATATTCCCTCAAAAATGAATTGACCCGCTCTTGGAGGACACACGATGTGCCTGTGATACAGTGCACTTCACGATGAGCTGTCAGGAGAGGTGGAAGGATGCTGGGCCCAATCAGGGGGGGGGGGGGCACCTGTCCGTCCTGGACAAGGTGTCCACCTTTCCGGAGGCGTGCCCTGGACGCTGCCCTGTGCTCTGTTTTAGAGAGCTCTGTTTGTGAAGGTTGGACATTCAGGTTCTTAGGTTTTGCATGCAGCTGGTGGAGGGTTTGGGGAACTAACTACCTGACCAACATCGGGTTCAAATTCCTCAGAGAGTCAGAGAGAGAAAGCAGAAAACCAATAAGAATCTGCAGCAGTGAGACCTGTGACCTGTGAAGGGGGAAGAATGCATTGGAGAGGTCTATGTGACGGTGTATGTGTCAGGAGCCGGCAGCGACAACGATGTAATTGTTTTGGGTGAGAGAGGTCGCTGTGTTCCGCAACCGGAATGGGACGGCCAATGGAGGTCACGGTGGGACATGAATTGGGGAGGAAAGCGTTCCTCATAGGAAGCCAAGCTAAATAAACTCAACGGTACCACCCGAATCATGCTGACCGTTTGCACCATTTATCAGGAACAACGTCTATGGCCAAAATATACGTCTATGGCCACAGGCTTCCCCTGCGAGGGAGTGTGTCCGTTGTAATCGACTGAAGCTACCGCACGGACCTCGTTGTGTGAGCCTCGTTGTGTGAGCCTCCTCGTTGTGTGGGCCTCGTTGTGTGAGCCTCGTTGTGTGAGCCTCGTTGTGTGAGCCTCCTCGTTGTGTGAGCCTCGTTGTCTGAGCCTCGCTGTGTGAGCCTCGTTGTGTGAGCCTCGTTGTGTGAGCCTCCTTGTGTGTGAGCCTCGCTATGTGAGCCTCGTTGTGTGAGCCTCCTCGCTGTGTGAGCCTCGTTGTGTGAGCCTCGTTGTGTGAGCCTCCTCGTTGTGTGAGCCTCATTGTGTGAGCCTCATGTGAGCCTCGTTGTGTGAGCCTCGTGTGAGCCTCGTTGTGTGAGCCTCGTTGTGTGAGCCTCGTGTGAGCCTCTTTGTGTGAGCCTCGTTGTGTGAGCCTCATGTGAGCCTCGTTGTGTGAGCCTCCTCATTGTGTGAGCCTCGTTCGGCGTACTTTCTTTTTGCCACCCGGCTGGTCTCCATGTTTTTCTTTCCGCGCATGGATATGTGGCCCTCAAACAAGCTACAAACTCCATAGAACAAAGGGAAAAAAAGATGTTTCATCCGTTTCAAAATGACTAAAAGAAAAAGCTCATTGTGCTGAAGGCAATGTGCCACAGTGGAGTAACCTGGTGGGTGGCTTTTCTTTTTGCATGTCACGTTGAAATAAATCCACCGGCTCAATGTGCATCCACGACCCCGTCGTCGAAATGATCCGGTTAATTAATTCAGCAGCGATAACAGTAGCCTCAACTTTCCAACCAACCATCCATTGCCATCCATAACCAACTGCATTATCACCCGGTACAACTCAATATGCACACAGTGATGCCGATCGTCGATGTGGAACAATGAGTCCATGTCAGAAGGTATCCAAAGAAAAGACCCTCAAGCCTTGCCTGTGTTCCCCATGTGTTTCGGCCGTTCAGGTCAAAAGGATCCCGGACTCTTTAGTCAACCTTGACGAAAGATGAGGGCTAAGCCCAACAATGCCAGTGAGAGTACATGGCTTCGATGCTGATATTAATGTAATGCTATGCAAACATATGTTAGTCAGCAGAAACATACGAACACACACACACACACACACACACACGTACACATACACACAGATGCACACACATCCTGCTAGCTTCCAGAGTCATGACTAACCCGCAGGATGCTTCTCAGACATTACTCATTGTCTCACTGGATCCCCGTTGGCTCCAAACCCACCGCTCCAGCAGCTGGATATTACGTGCAAGGATTGTTTTCATTGTTCCAGTCTTCGGTCTCTGTGTGCTGTTCTTTGTGCTTAACGTGGTCTTGCATCTCTGTGTGCTGCCACATTCATTTATCTCTCTCTCTCTCTGTCTGTCTCTGTTGCTGTCTCTGCCTCCCCTCTCTCTCTCTCTCTCTCTCTCTCTCTCTCTCTCTCTCTCTCTCTCTCTCTCTCTCTCTCTCTCTCTCTCTCTCAATGTTCTATGAGGGTTAAAAATGCTTTATTTGTTTTGGAAAACAAACACAAGAGATGTTCTGCTTGATATGTACAATATGGAATAATGTGCAGCAGCAAACTGGTAACATGTGAACAGATTTACAAGAACATTTAGCATTAAGGGAATACCACACACAGGAATGTGCAGGTCTTTCAACTGCAGTGGAATAGCACGATAACATGTCTCCTATTTACTGTGGAGTTGCACTGGTTGACCTGTGAGTGAATAAGAGTTTGGGTGGTTTTTGTTTGAGATACAGTATATATGCCTTTACATACTCATGAAGGAGTCTGCTTTGCTTTTGTATCAAATCCCTTGACACCAAGGCTATGAAAACATACTGTCCTTAGATTGCCAAGAACAGTTTTATGCCTGCAGCTATAAACTTTCTCAGTCTCCAGCTTCATCTTAGTGATGAAAAAAAAAAAAAAAAAAACATTGTTTATGTTTTAATCCCTCTACCGGATGTTCAGGTAGAATATAAGATAAGATAAGATAAAATAAGATAAGATAAAACTTTATTAATCCCCTAAGGGAAATTGGGTTGCCATAGCAGCCCGGCTACAAATAAGTATAAATACAACCCAAAAGATTTAAATTAAATAAAATACCAAAAAAATAGATCCCCAATAGCACATCAAATTACAATTGCAAGTCCCAAATGAGTTCATTGTAATTGTATCATTAACCAACATTTTAATGCATTACCAACCTACAGCATTTCTGGCACTTTTATGTCTGCATTGAGCATAAGAGAACAATTAATGTTGTCATGATAGGATTTGGATGACGTAATTGTTTTTACACCCACAAACCATAGGCCTTCACAACAGTGGAGAGATTAATCTGTGGCAAACGTGTCCAACAAACAACAAACACAAAACAACTCCAGGCTAATCGGGATTCTTGTCTGTAGGCTTAGCATCTTGGCGCAGCATTGTGCAAGTAAAAACTTTACTAGCTTTCTCCCCAACAGTCTGTGTCTGTGGCCTCATAGTCTCAGGGAGTGAAGTAGCATAGGAAGAGAGACAGTGCGGCTTTCTTTTTCTGGAGGGTGGTTGTGGAAGAGTCAAAGGCAACAGTTCAGGCTCGTACCCATGTTTTGATTAAAAACCCTAAGATTGTCCCAATTCAGAGCCTCAACAGAACAATTCATCAGACTCCGTTTGGTCTGAAGTGAAGAGATGAAGCACACGCCTCCTCGAGATTTGACTGTTTTGTATCACTCTATTCTCAACACTCTCAAACGTGTGGCGCTTCACAAAGTTCTGTGTCTTTCTTTCCCAACTGTGAGTGGTGTTCTGCGTGTTCACCTCACACACCTCACACAATTGATTTATTGCAATTAATAGCAGAACAGCTCAGTCTGTATTCATTTTCCAGGTTGATATTTTTTCTATTATACAAATAAAGCTGTATGTATTGAGGTGGAACACATATTTGAAGGACGAAACCATTTTGTTTACAATCTTCGATATTTTTAATTGTATTACAAAATGGCGACACACATTTGGCTTTCTAATGTAAAAAAAATGCGTTGTCCAATTGGTGCATTCCACAAACAGCCTTTTAATGGCCACAGCTGCAGCCGGTCCCTAAAGGCCGAGCTTTACATTTAGTTTTAGTCAGCAAATGTACGCCAGACCCCTGGGAGATTTTGCTTGCATACAGTATATATCTGCTCATGGCCCCATTCTCACGGGATTCCTGAAACTAAAAGGCTTTGGCTCAAAGTCTGTAGGACTTTATATATTTCGTCATGTAGAGCCTTTTCTCTGCCTTTCAGGCTGACCTCTGACCATCAATATAATTTGTTTTGATGAATCATCATATTTGATATTATCTACCTATTAATGATTTAGACTTCAAATGAGGTAGTAGATTCAACAAATAGGTTCAGACCAAGTTAACAGACTAACCTCACAACATGTGTGAGTCGCTTAGGATTGTGTGTGCTTATCTAAATGAAGAGATAATGAAAAGATACAATCAAGGCCTGGGTGTCCTATAGGTTCACCTCATGGTGTCATAAACACAATGCAATGTACATCTTGTTTTTTTATTGTTTTTAATTTGTATAGCTAACTGTGTTCCCATAACAGTGAACCTTTATTGAAAGCCTATTGAATTAAGAGAATCCACTAGGCTCCTATAACATAAATTGTTATGCTGACTTCAGTTATTTTGTATTTTGGGTACACAGCTAATAGCTAATCATAACCACATCCTAATCACATTTTATAATTCTATTTATTTTTTATCTGTTTTATGATCAGTTTTTTGGTGTAATATTCAACACAGAACTAAAGGCAGCTCTATGATTGCAGTTGCTGAGGGAATGTGTTGCTGATATATGAAACAGAAACCTTGTGAAAGTGTCATTTCACAATGTTTCTTTAATGTCAACACCTTTATCCATCACTACTTATTGTTGCTATTTATGTGTGTTCATGTATCACTTACTTTACTGTGAATGTCGTCTTCCTTTCTTGGTTTTGAACAATTGTGAAAAATGACAGAAAATAAACAGATCCAGCAATGCTTTCAGTCAATTATTAATGTACTGTCCAGGGAAGCCTTGTAGATACAGTCTGCAGTCTAACATGAAACGAGGTGGCCGGTTAGATAGCTAATACATTGCAACTGTTGACACCGAATCTTGTCCGTTTTAATTTAAAATCATAACAGCTTTTGCCAAGGTAGATATCGTTCACTTTGACACAACTATGAACATTTATTATTTCCATCCGGCATGCAGGAACCGTGATAAACTTGAAATTGAAAAGGGAAATCTTCACCAGGGGTGACCAAAGTTGATCTTCTGGGTGTGGCAAATTATATTTCCAGAAAAATGAAAAGAATCAACTTCTTAATTACTTGCACATAGAGCCTGTTTATGCTCAATTAATGCCCTCTTCAGAATGGAAGCATTTCTTTCAGAAACCAAAACAATCCTATTTTAAAAGCAATGCTACGGTATATTAAGATTTTGCCTCTCCAACAACACTCACAGAGTATTTCATACAACTGTGAGCCGAGGTGGTAAGACACAGTATGAGATGTTGTAAAGTGTGTTCATGCTCCCTACTTATTGGTGGCGAGAGCTTCAAGATTCAGAAAAATTCAGAAACAACAAAATAACCCTGAGGGGGTTTTAAGCGACAAGAGCTATGTCCTAATTGCTGTGAGTCAATGACCCGAGCTGAACTACCATGCGGGTTTTGACACTACTGGAGCCTAAGGTTAGCCCCGGTGGGAATGATGACATGGAGCTTTACAGCACGAGTTATTCAGAGTAAAGTAGCCATGAACAGCTTTTAACGGTGGCTCACTGCGGATGGCAGCGTGCCACGGCCATTAGGGACCCCCACTCAAACCCAGTTCATTGTTTATGATCAGGGCTTTCTCTGCACACCTGTGCCTCCTATTAGTATGGCCATCCGCAGGATGGGCAATTTCACGACTATGGCAGGGAAAATAATCCCATTCGCATGCACAACACATGTCGTTCTAATGGAACACAGACTTGTGCTGGAGGAACCTTAACACAACACAGCATCTTTGATTGTAATCCAGCTGTGGGCAAATGAGGAGCATGCAGAATGTTATTGCCAAGCGTCTTCCTTTCCCAGCCTTGATGGAATTCAGATTATTTTAGAGTTTGTTGGGATTGTATTCATTAAGTAATTGATTTGTGTAAAATATCATAGCATAATGACCTGATCTTGTGTAAAATGTGTGTAAAAGCATTTGAAAAAAATGTTCACCTTCTCCATCAATGGTGTCCTGTTGGTGTTGGATGGTGTTTAGGATTAAGCAGGGTTGCCCCTCACGAAAAAAAAAATCTTAACTCAATTGACTAAAAGACAAACGGACTCCTCACCAATCCACTGGAGACTGGTGGTGCAGACTACCTTGAAGTGGCCTCTGCCAGCACCACAGACAGTGACTTTGCATGGAGACATAGCGCATAGCATCTTTTGTGTATGATGGATGGGAAGTGCAACCCAGAGAGGAAGGCATCCCCGGCACGACTGAAACATGGTTTGGTCCCAATTGTAACATTTAGGACGCTCCAAAGACAGAGTCCAGCAATGATCCAAGTGAAACCCGTCTCGGATGTCAAATGACGTTGATGATGTAATTAAATAAAATACCAAACGGCAAACAATGGATTTCCCGACAGCTGCATGAATCAAATGCACGGCATGTGAAGGCTCCATGCTGTTAATTCACAAGTTATGCATTTATGCACAAGTCCTCGGAAACACAGTCTGGCGACAAAGACGCTAGGCTCTGCTCAGCCGCAACCAGGAATAAAACAAACAAACACCTACATCACACCCACACACACAGACACAGACTCACTCACACACCGGCTCTTATTTGTCCCACTCTGCTCCTTCTCCCACCACCTCCCCCCCCCCCCCCCCCCCCCCCCCGCCCCACAGAATGCTCTGGGCCGCTGGGCATGGAAGGCGGCATCATCTCCAACCAGCAGATCACCGCCTCCTCCACCCACCGCGCGCTCTTCGGCCTGCAGAAGTGGTACCCCTACTTTGCGCGGCTCAACAAGAAGGGCCTGGTCAACGCCTGGACGGCCGCCGAGAACGACAGGTGGCCCTGGATCCAGGTGAGAAGCACCGACTCTCCCAAAAACACACCCGGAGGAGGGGGGGGGGGGGGGGGGGGGGGTATGAATGTCACGCAACCACAGAATTCCACCCTCAAGCATTCCTAACAAACACATCCCGCCAAAGCAAATACTAAAAGGGCCTATGACTTCAAAGTACACAAGGAAGAAAACAAAAACGAAATGTAAACAGAACAACCTCAACACATACTTTGGCGGTGGGTGCGCGAGCCGACATTTATGTACAGTGTGTCCGCTTTCAACGAAGGAAGGGCTTTTGTTTGTTGGGAAATGTTTTGTTTATGGAAATGCATCTGGAAAATGGCATCATATATCTCTAATGTGGCTGGCTTTACAGTTAATTACTGGCACAGATGAATTGATGGCTTGCTACTGATTCATTTCGGAGGGCAATTAAAAGTGTAAGCAGAGGGTAGACCAGCTGCCGGCCCAGTCGAGTGCACGAGAGCGCGGTCACCGGCTCCGCTCTGTTCAGCAAACGCTTACACAGTGTTTAGTTTTTTTTTTTCGGCGGGGGAAAAAAGCGTCATTTTGTGGCGCGGGTTCTGAAGTTGGGTGTTTCACGGCGGTTCCTTTTTATTCCTTTTACAGTTGAGTTTGAGTTTGAGTTTTTTTTTTTTTCTGAACTGACTTTTTGATGATCATTTTTGTGATTGCTGTCTCTTGATGAATGAGAGCGATACAATGGGCAGGGCATCTGTGGACGCACGGCCCGTTCTGGTTGGGTTCTTTCACCAACTGGCCGGCCAGACCGGATGCCCCGAAGAGACTAGAAAAATAAATGGAGATGTACTGTATTCCTGAAGCTTTTTCACACAGATTGTTCCACTTCAAACCGCCACAAAGAAACCCATCAGGTGTCCGCTCTTTGAAAAGTAAGATGGATGGATGAATTTATGGATGGTTGGAGGTATGGAGAGATAGGGAGAAGTAGAGACAGACACAGTGAGTGAGAGAGAGAGAGGCGGCACTTCAAAGAGATATTGACCAACATGATAAATATCAATAACGCAGAGGGGAAAAAAAAAAAAAACAGCAAAGGTCAGCAACACAGGCGGACGGAGAGCGGCCAGGAAACCCAAGAAGGGCGCCGGCCAGAAACAAACAACAAACACAGAGAGCTCCGCACCGCGCAAATAACAACCAGAACCAGGCGACATCAAATATTCTGCCCGGTTTGTTGGACTCTTAATGACACCATGTGAGGAGTCACTCAAGAGGGCATGACGCCAGCGTACTGGCGCTACGCAGTGCCGAGGGTTTGCGTTCACAGCGGACGAGGTGACTTGTTTGTTTGTTTGCCTTGAGGTGCTGCCTCGGGGCGGCAGTAGCTCAGTGGATAGAGCGGGGTGGACAGAGCGGGTTGTCCACTAACTATGGGGTCGGCGGTTCGATCCCCTCCTCGCCCTCCCCTCCTCCAACTGATCCGCGTGTCAAAGTGTCCTCGAGCACGAGACTGAACCCCAACTTGCTCCCCGGGCTGCTGAACATAGCAGCCCCACTGCTCCTATGTACCATAGGATGGGTGAAATGCAGAGAACAAATTTAATTCCCATATCTTTGTAAAAAATTACTGATGAAGGCTGAAAGGTCCTCTCTGTAGGTGTTTTGAAGCAGATTATACTGGCTAAAGGAGCAATGCCATGCAATGTGCGCCGGCATGCTGAGCTAAGCCCAGGAGGCTGGCACCAGACCCATGAGGAACGGTCGAACTGAGAGATGAAGTCAAAACAGCCGCACTCGCAAAGGCCCGAATAAATAGGGCTGGGCCGGGCTTCTTCACCGCTGTTCAGAGTCCACTCCCGATGGCTGCCGGTTTTAGTTGATTGATTTGCTGCCGGACCCCCTCGGCCAAATCCAGACCACAGCATCACGCCAGCGCCCATGTTCAAAACAACGGACGGATGAAGAAGAAATACTCACGCATTGATGCGTGTGTGATGTGTGTATGTGAGTGGGGGGATCAAGTGGGCGTCTTTGTTGTGTGCTGCTCTGTGGGCATGCAAGTAAATGTTTTCCCAACGTAACACCGGCCCCAACAACAGCCTCATCTGAGCCTCATCTCGAATGGTCCTCGCAATAACATCTGATGCACGGTCCATAGATCCATAACCTCGCCGTACCGGAGTATCTGTGAGTCTCCACCCCCACGCTCCACAGATGTGCCCGCAGGGAGGGCTTCAGGAGAGGTTTGGTGAGGTTCACGACAGACCATCAGAAAGGCCCCGCCTGGTATTCTTATCTGTTTGTCTGCTGACTTGTTAGGGGTTTTTTTTTCTTCCGACACGACCGTCCAACGAGATGTTATGTTCGGTAGGTTGATAAAAAAAAAAAAGAATCCCGTTCACGCCCGTCATTCGTAGGCTGGTTATTTCAAAGCATTCCCATCTTTCAAGCGTTTCTGGGACGGTTTTCTTGGGAGGAGACGTAATTGACGCACGTGATTTCATTCGACTTGAATTAATGGTTTTACTTGTGTTGTGTTTGACATGCGGTAATACATCACACATAATAGCCTTAACCTTTTTCCGGTGCCCGACAAGCATCCATTTCTCTGTTACTCTAAGGGACATTTAAGTACATAATCCGGTCTTTTGTTGATAA
Organism: Urophycis tenuis; assembly: GCA_036785325.1. NCBI lineage: Eukaryota > Metazoa > Chordata > Actinopteri > Gadiformes > Phycidae > Urophycis > Urophycis tenuis. Next base: position 8,680,410 of record JAXIVH010000015.1, read on the forward strand.
CAAAGTACCAGTGTTAATGAAGACGGAATCAGTGTGACTCAAAAGCTCCTGACGAATTAGACGCACTCAGCGCTCATTCGGGGGTACTTTGGAAAAAACCTCAGGGAAATCACAGAAAGTTCTCCAGAACAGAGAAGAGGACCATTACCCAAACTTGGAGACCTTTTTAAGGAGAACGCTTACCTTACTTTCAACCGGTTTGATTTGAGCATCAAAATCTGTGTGTGTGTGTGTGTGTGTGTGTGTGTGTGTGTGTGTGTGTGTGTGTGCATGAAGTGTAAAAGTGGCTGTTATGCCTTAAGTACTGTCATTATGTGTCTCACTAATTCAGCATCCAGCTATTACTGAACTGAGGCACGTCTTGTCTGTTGGCTGTTTGGGAATCCCTGCAGTTCCAGTTTCCTAGGCTGTGGTCGAATCAGAGGGTGCACTTAACAAGGCCATCATACAGCATTCTACCACATGGACGTGGAATCCAATGTGGATCATGAATCCTTGTAGGTCCTGGACAGGCACCTTGATCAGATAACACACATTTATCTGTTATCTGATCAAGGTGACTGTCCAGGACCAAGAAGGATTCATGATCCACATTGGATTCCATGTGGTACAATGACATATGATGCCCTTGTTAAGTGCATGCTACAAGCTTGAGGCTGAACTCGTTTTACATTGTGTAAGTTCCAGCATCTATGCGAAGGATATTATTACATGTTGTAAAGTCAAAGTGTCTTTCTGGCAATAATGTGAGAGAATGACAGGTGTTGTATTGCAAGAATATGGATTTAGAAAGAACTGTTAACACTGAGCTCCTCACCTCTTGCTGAACCTGTCTCTTGACACTCAAAGGAAGAAAGGATTTTTATATTAATACACTTCTCTCCGGGATGTCTGAGACACATTTTGACATTACTGTTCTGTCACTTACTGTTAACTTTAAAAATATGGCTCACGTACAATAGTAATCATTCCAAAAGTGCTCCATTTCCTTTTGACCTCAATCAGGACTAATGAATGAAGATGGCTTTGGTAAAAGATTACCATTGCTTTGTTAATGCTGTGCCAATGTAGGAACTTGTTAAAGGAAAGAGGGTGTGTAGTCATCAGAATGCTGAGGATAAGGCCCATTTACTTGGTCATTGTCTTAACCAAGCAACTCTTCCAATCTGTGAGACAAACATCTGTTAACGGATAACATTGACAGCAGTCTTTCTCACATACTATAATTAGTGATGTGAGACTGAGTCTTGGTGTTTCTGCAGCTTTCAGGATGCTCGGCGTGAAATCCTGGCTTCAGAAGACAGTGTTTGTGTATGTGTGGCATATTTGGATTTATTTTGATTAAATAAAGTATTTTTTGTCTGGCATTAAAAATCTAAATGTGCGGCTACATTGGTGATTTTGAGGCTCGATTTTATTTTCTGTGTTAAAATGTAATTTTATTTTTTGTAAAATAATGCGCTCGTACAACGTGAACCAAAAGAACCAGACTCAAAGCAGTAGATGTGGAAAAATCATTTATGCATGCTGACTCGGACGGTGGTGCCTGGGCAGGTGATGTAAGAGCGCATTTGGCCACATTTAAATGGACAATTGAGACGGACAATGTTTTCAACCCAGAGCATGCCGACAGGCAACAGAGAAAGCAACATTAAAAGGAAACAGACCGCAAGGAGTTAGTGTGCATATCTCTTTCTGGATTGTTTTTTTTTTTTTCCCCAGCATGTGCCTATAGTCAGAAACATAGCCTGTACAAAGATATGTTGTTATGTCAAGACAAAGGGAATCCAAAAGATTGGCTTCCAGTTTGAATCCATAATTCAAGTTTGGCGTGCGGTGTACGGCACCGCAGGGTCTGGGATGCTGCAATCCCGGGACGTAGCCAGGAGGATGAACTCTGAACCGACGTCAACTGTAAATCAAACCCATCCACACCTACATTTTTTCTGTTAGATTTGTGTTAGCCTAGATAACCTTAACAGCATTGCCCGCGACCGCAGCAGAGAACCGGGGAACAACTTCACCCGCGGCCTCGGTTTGATTTCACTCACACACACACACACACACACACACACACACACACAAAAACAAAGTGCATTCCCCCATTTTTCACATTGTATGTGACACGACTCCCGACAAAATAAACACGGCAACGTGAGCTCATCAAAGGTTTGACTTAGCGTCGCGTTATCAGACGCGCGGGAGCTACTCAGACACACCGACCGCGATACGAATCACGGCGGCGCACGCAGCTAAACATCAATCACGTTCTCCACGCTCTGCTCTGCGTCCCCCCCCCCCTTCGTGTGCTGCTGGCGCCCCAAGCCGCCTCGCACGGGCCCTGTGATGACAGGGACTACGCGGGGGTTGACGCACTGGATCTCGAGTGTCAGGATTGATTAAATGCTCCATCCCATCAGACCCGTTTCTGAACAAGATGGATGGTTCTGACGCATGAGATACCGGGAGGGGGGGGGGGGGTACGACTGGTCCCAATGACTTAAGAAAA
>JAXIVH010000015.1:8685418-8727918 GCA_036785325.1 Urophycis tenuis
CCCAGAAGTCAGGGGCCATTCTAGGTTCTGTGTTTTGGTGGGGCCATGGGGGGGGGGGGGGGGGGGGGGGGGGCGGTATTGGGGATTTTGGATATCGTAGATTTGAGGATGAAACGATAGGGTGGGCTAAGCCAAGCTAGACCGAAAAAAGGTCTAGCTTCGCACACTGATTTTCATCATTATTATGGTGTATATTTTTTTTCCATTTGACGGCACTGAGATCCGGGGCTATTCCCAAAAGATTCGGGGCTAAAGCCCCGAATGCCCGGGTCTAACGACGCTCCCGGGCTCCATTAAGGCAGCGCTTAAAGGTCCGCGATGCGCACGTGTGAGAATTCAATCGGAACGAGGCCAAAAAAACGAACAGCCCCGCGTATCGCGGCGGGGGTGTTATGGCGCGTTGGACGCCATGCTGTGCGTTCGACGCGGCCTACGGTAGCAACGCCAATTACCGCTCACACCTCTGATGTCTCTTTGAGTTCCTGAAGTAGCGTCGTGTCAATATCACACGCGGTTGTGTCTTTTCAACGTGCCGATTTTGTTTAAGTTTCGAGCGCGCGGGGGCTTTAAGTGTCACTTTGCCTCTGCATCATGTGAATTTGTCATCCTTTTTAAAAAAAAACACCAATTAGATGCACATTCTGAGGTCGTGTCGTTTCTTTTGTCAAGCGCCTCCTTTTGCAGTTTCGCAGGAAAAGTGCAAAGGTGACGTTTGATTGGCGATGTAATTATCCTGTAGATACAGTACTTGCTCCCCGCTCGTCGTGGAAAATACGCTTGTTAAACGCAACCAACGAAGGAGGTAAAACGTAATTGTAAATTATAAAATTGGTAATTGTATTTGGAAATACAATTCACAGGTTTTTTTTTTTTTTGCTGTTGCTGAGGATTGCTCCTTTAGTGATTTACAGACAGTTTAGAACTAACGAAGGAGCAGGAAGCGGTTTAGACATGTTGCTCATGAAGGTTCACAGGTTCACAGCCACTTTAAACCCAGAAGCTCCCCGAGTGCCCAGCCCCACATTGACAGACCCGCATAGCCTTTTTACCATGTGCAAGCACAGCTCTTACCTATGTGTTTTTCGGGGGGGGATTTATTATTGTTTTTGGCTCTAGGCTGCTCTGAGCCAATGGGAATGAAGTCAGGCCACATCCAGGACTACCAGATCACCGCCTCCAGCATGTTCAGGACCCTCAACATGGACATGTTCACCTGGGAGCCCGGCAAAGCCCGGCTGGACAAGCAGGGCAAGGTCAACGCCTGGACGGCCGGCCGCAGTGACCAGTCGCAGTGGCTTCAGGTGAGGGGTCACAGCTGACCGTGACGGGTCAAAGAGACGCTGGCGTGGGTGTCAATCAGAGTCCCTGGGGACACGGATTGACACGCACAAGTGCTTGGCTTGTCTTTTTTTTTCTTACCTTGCCGTGTGATCTGTTCTGTGAATGCGCGTGTACAAACAAGACACTCAAGATTTCAGAGCGTCTGAATGTTTCTCAAAGTAAGACCAGGTGAATCAGAATAAACATTTCTGTGAACTGGTGCATTTCTCTTGGGTGTTACATAATTGTCTTGGATAGCGGAGCGGTCTGTAACTATAAGAGCAAGATACAGACAGCTGTGTCTTTCTACCAGCCTTGCCAGTGTAAATACAGACCCACATTCCCTCGGCTGTTGGATCTCGTTTAGTGGTGTTATCTTCTGAGAGACTGGCCAGGCGCCCTGCAAAGATAACAGGCGCCATTTGAAGTCTCTAATTGATTTGTTTTCATGGCTGCAATGAATGGCTAAAATGTCTCCCGGAAAGCCCAGCTAAAGAATAGCAGTGGCTTCTCTTCAGTTTTTTCTGCTGGAACAGTTTATTCTTGTGAAATGTTGCTCAGGGATTGGTATGCCAGGAAGGTATAAAAATATGACCTGACTGGCATATGATTCACTTTTCACCTATCATTGGAGATGCCCTCTGTTTGTCGAAATGTGCCCATCAGATTGTTTTAGTACCTGCTTTGCCTAACTCATCAAGGCCTATTCACTCCAAACCCTGACATACTTAAATTTGGTGGGCGTGGGTAATCAAAGGACTATTTTTACTCGAGTGACTTATTTTAATGACCCATTCATTATTATCAATCATCATTCTACTTCAAGAGAGACTAGTTCATCAGGGTGACATCTTCTCTAGTGTCGCTCTTCATTTTATCACACAAAATGTCTCTGGTCTGATTGGACATTCCGTCAATAATAATTCCCAGACATAGCAATTGACAGATGCAATCTCTAATATGGATGATTACACCACATGATCACAGCAGGGTTTTTCAGTATCCAGTGTTCTTTTCCGTGGAAGGGTCCACCGGCCACCACCGTCAGTCCTTATATCTATGTTGGTCTTGGCCTTAAAGTCGAGTAGCAACACTGTTAAACAAAACACACACAGAGACAGCGGAAGGTCATCCTCCACCGATGTGTGTCCTAAAACTCAGTTGCTCCCTGCTTTAAAGTCGAGACACGACACTGTTAAACACAATATAGACAGAGGAGATCTGATGCGACTCTTCCCCAATGACATCAAAGATCTGCTTTCTTTGCTTCCTGGGTATCCCAGTCCGCCCGGGCCCCGTCGGTATTGCTCAGCATGAATACAGTCATGGTTGCACTGCACTGCCTCATCTGGGCATTATTAGATTTGGGCCGGGCTTCCAGTTGGATGTGCTGTTAATGCTACTGTTGTTGATGTTGTATCATGCTGAAGCCCTTCCCCTAAGAAGGGGGAGGTCTAAGAGGCCGAGTCATGGAGCTCAGATAACCAAATTGATTGCTTTGGGCAGAGGCTAAGTTGTGTGTACTCGTATAACACGCTGTGGGCTGGGGGAGTGTAGGAGTGATACGATGTCTTCCATGGCCTCTAGCCTTCAGATGGGACAGTACTATGTTTTCCGGACGTAGAAACGACGTTCCACCAATATCGCTCGTTAAAAATGTTTCGGGTCCTTGCTTTCTACTTTTGCTGGGATTCGATCCAATAAGCTGCAGAGCACAGTGAAGGAATTGTGTGTATTTGTTAGACATAGATATGTAATATATATATATTTATATCCCACTCACATGTGTTGCAGTGATTAATAATTTATTCCCGGTGGCATTTCAGACAGACTTGAAACCTGATAGACGAATGAAATTAATCACACCTAATGACAAACTAAGTACTCCAATTAATCATGACAAATGCCTTGCTGCACCTTCAAATGGTAACAAGGTAAGAGAGAATTCAAAAGAAAGAATACTTTGAGGAACAACTTAGACGATAGGCTTTAAACATCTGAGATTTCAATGATACACCTAGGACACCCTGGCTGTTTAGATGGATGCAGGGTATAGTGATCGTGGTTCTTATCGACATGGTTTCATTAGAGCAAGGGCAAGGCTGGGTCAACATATTACCAGCCAATCACCAGTTGTGGAAAAATTAATGGAAATGTAAAAAGAACATAATCTCTCTCTCTCTCTCTCTCTCTCTCTCTCTCTCTCTCTCTCTCTCTCTCTCTCTCTCTCTCTCTGTATATATATATGCCAACATCTACCTGCTAATTAAACTGTCCTACCAGTGTGCCAGGACTCGTGATGTCATTGGGAATCAAAACAAGCTCACAAAGCCCGACTGCAGTTCGTATCACTCCAGATCATGCTCATTCACTCTTGTTCTTGTGCTCTCGCTGTTCTATCTATCTGTATCCAGCTCACCATTAATAATGCAACAGGCTCACTTTGAAAGGTGTCGTTTTTTTTGTCGTTCTGTAAAAATCTTTTGAAACAAATCCTCTAATCCCCTAGTTGTGGTTAAGACAACGCTTTCAAAATTAAAGCGTGTCACCACCACCAAATTGCGCAGTTCTTGAGAGGCGTCCAACCCGCAGACACCCTCGCCTGGCGGTGACATCACACAAAGGGAGAGTCAATCAGAACCCTTAAAGATGCTTTCAAGATGAACTCCGAGGCTGTCGGCGGGAGCAGCCAAGTGTTCCAGCTGGCAGACGCTGATTAGTTAATTATGGACATTAAGGTGTCCACAGGCTGAAGGGAATTCGCTAGACAGGCGTGTGGTACTTTCCATTTGTAATGCCCCTATCAGATTTGTTGAACAGAGTATACCATGGGTTGTAGGTTTTTTTTTTTTACGTTTTCTGTTTTGTTATGTGTATTTCAATATACACGTAGTGTCTTTTAATTTGAACAACACATTAGTAAGTTAGAGGTACTTTATATGCCGGCATTTATATTTCATTATTTCTGATGGTATGTTGTGTTAAGCAGAGGCTGGACATCATAATTGTGTTGCCGAAAAGTTTTTTGTGAAAATAAAAGCGTCTGTCCGATGACTGCCGCAAATGTCGCATTTGTTTTTTATGAAAAAAATAAACCGATTTTCACTACAACTCAAGCTTTTATATTGGTTGACAAAAAGCCACCCTTCAGCCAGGTGTTCTATCCCCTTAACCCAATAGCTTTCATCAGGGAGCATCCCCTAACGTTCCCTTAAAGCTTGTACATCTCCCAGATATCATACAATGTTTAAGTCCTCTAAGTTCAACTTAAGATAAGATAAGAAACCCCTTTATTTGTCGCACAAACAGTGAAATGTATAGTTACAGCCGTTCAGATGCAAGAATTAAGAAAGTTCAAATACAGAATAAGATAAGGAAGTAAAAAGAAAAACAAGGAGGTATATTTCAAAATATTGCACTGGAAAATCTATATACAATCAAAAAGACATATATCTAAAGATATAAATATAAATACATTTTACAGTGACTTTCAACTTTCATATCAGTGCAAAAGGTTAAACAGAGCTTAAATGTAAATCAGATTGATCCCGAAACTGTGCTGTGGTAAATACATTGGTCCTCCTGACTTGTATATAAATCTACATTAATTATCTTTACAAACATATTCTTTTCTGAGTGTGTGTGTGTGTGTGTGTGTGTGTTATGTTGATGCGCTCAGAGGGGTATTTGAAGGGTTTAAAGTTCCATCATTGAAGCTGCCTATTTAATAATCGTCCATATTATGGAAATACGTATGGTTTCATAATAAGTCGAAATCCTCAGTGAATTACATGCATGTGTGTTGTCAGCAGATTTCCGCTTGCCGTTTAGTCACCATTACCAGATGTGGTGCATAGGAGACGAGCAATTATTCGAGATCGTGGCCTGTTAACGTGTGATTACCACGCCAATTTCTCTCTCACCGTGTCATCACACGGGTGACGACCGACCTGCATCTTCCTAATCAAAAGAATTAACTGGATCTTTGTTCAGCGTGGAGCCACACTTTCATTTGTCCCGGTGCGACTCTTGTCTCTTCTCGAGAGACTCTTCTGAGAGCCAATAAAGCTTGTGTCCTTCAGAAGAACAGCAGATGAGAGAGAGAGAGAGAGAGAGAGACGTTGTAATCAGATTAAGTCAGTACTAGTGCCAGTAGTGCGAGTGTTTGCTAGCCATGACCTGTGCAGGGATTGTCAGGAAAGTAGGAAGTTAATTAGAAGGATTCAAGGGGTGTGATGTTCCATTGATTTCCATCATAGGGGGAACTCCTCCCTCCGTGAACTTGAAGCCATACACGTGTTCAGCAGCCCTCTGATCACATTTGGAAACCGTCATATTTTCAAAGATCTGCAGGCTTCTCTCATAAATTGCCATAATGTGTCTTAATAACACTGCTCTCACACACTGGGCAGATAGGATCAATAGGAGCTAAGCACCGTGCGTAGCTACGCCGCACCGCATAACTAATTAAAGAAAACATTGTGGAGAGACAGAGTATCCTTGTGGTCTCCCTTTTAATCAAGAGAGAGTCTTGCCGCTGTTTCTTTCTGTTAATATTGTCAACCTGAGTGCTCTCTGTGAGGCTTGTCTGTCTGGAGAATGTCCTCGTGGGTGCACGTTCTGGCATGTTTGATTTGCCCATTTTCGCAGTGAACAATTATTTCCTTTGTTTACAAGATTTACCAGTAAACAAATGCTATATAAGAACATTTCAAATGATTCACACTAAATTATTTAAGTGTCCAATAAGATTTTTGAAAGGAGAACCAGGCTCATAAAAGATAGTCAACTACAACGTTCATTAAAGTGAGTTGATTTACTCAGTTTCGTTCACTTTCCCTGCAGCTAACATGCTGTTTCAATTAGCCTTTAAATTAAGTCTCTCACGCAACGGTGCAACCACCAACTTTTGCATTCAAATGGGGGCTTTTAAGATGGCCCTAAATTCCACGACATTATTAAAGAATAACGTTTACTACGTTGGATTTGTGTGATGCTACGCTCATCTTTTCATGTTGTTAGAAACCTTATCTGTTTTTTCTTTCTTTCTCTCCTCCATCTCACTCCAATTATCCTGCTCCATCCCTCTTTCCCTCTCTCTCTCTCTCTCTCTCTCTCTCTCACTCTCTCTCTCTCTCTTTCTCTCTCTCAATGTCCCTCCTTTCTATTAACCCCATTTCCTCTGTCGAGACTGACACAGGAGTTATCAGCTTTATCAGGGAATGATTGCTTCATAGGTTTCCAGCAGACCAAGCTGGATTCCGTCCCATTACGATGGCATCTTAGGGAAATTCGAAATTAAATCTTGGTCCACGTGAGATTGACTTAATGTTCTGCACAGACCACTAGTCTTGATGCCATTATGTATGTACTATATATATATATATATATATATATATATATATCCGAGGATATATATACACCAAAAGCAGGATAAGTATTGCTTTTGAAGATGTTTTTTTTTTTTTTTCAAACATAGAAAAATGTGCATATATTCTGAGCACCTGAGCATAAGCATTCCGCCATTTTTAAATTATCCATGAAACTGTTTTGCCACGTGGATCATTCTGGACCTCTAGCCACCCACGTGGATGGCAGTGGGCTGAAATACTTGCCGCGACAGACAAACTTCAGCACAGCACACTATCACGGTGTGCTATTCAGTGCATACATGAGGTAAAGATAAAGAAGATGAAGAAGAAGCTAAAATGTATTTTTCGATTAAAAACAGGAGTGCGTACTCTAGTTCTTGTTAGATAGTTGTTATTGTGTCTATTTCTGCAATAACTGCATTTGTTTTCTCTGCTAATGTTAATGTTACTACTTCAACTACGACACAGTCCCTGATTGTCCCGGTTACATTGTAATTCATGGATGGGCTGCTAGAGGTCCAGGCTGATCTGTGTAGCGAAACAGAATGTGAACAGGATGGACTCCACCCGAGCAAATGAGTACTTCAGTACTTCAAACTTACTTCAACTTTTACATTACATTACAATACAATACATACATTATATATTTTGTATGTATATTGATAATGTTTTGGCACAGGATCTTTTTTTTTTGCCAACCTTTAGTGGCCAGCCTGGGCAGTTGGAGTTCCCCCCCATGTTTAACACGTTGTATAATAATGACAACCCACGAGGGACAAAACGGAAATTGAAATGTATATCCAGCATAGGGTTGCTATTCAAAAATCACACATCCCAGTAGCAGCTTGTGCATTTTGAAATACAGGGTTAATTTGTTGGGAAGATATTAGATATTCAACAGATATTCACTCTCCGAATGGTACCGATCTGACGCAGGAAACTAAAGACGCAATCATCGGAATGAGTCCTGGTGTGTTGCGATCTGTAGGGCTTTGATTCCTCTCAAAATGACAGAGAATCGCAGACAAAACATCCCATCACGCATTCTGATGTACAAGTTCCAATACCTGCCGAGGAGATAGGTCTTCCAAAGCGAACCCATCTGGTAGCAACACTCCTCTCTATAGAGCCATCGTTTGGTCAATAATTCTACATAATAGGCAAATTACAGGACCCTGACCGAGACAATAGCCTAAATAAAAAACAATTCAACTGGATAGTATATTTGTAAATTGGTGGACATCATCCTGTAAAATAAAGTGGCCACTAAACGAGTACTTGAGTATGTGTGATTAGGACCTGTGCTTTTGAAAATAATTTCCTGCACCCTAATTTGCAACTGCTTCTCAACAGCAGCTTGTTGTTGAAGCTAACTTAGAAATCGACGTCCAGTTAGGAAGCTATTGAATTTGGATCACAATTTGAAAGAGGATACAGCCGGGTTGTCATCGACTACTTTGGCCATCCCGTGTATTGACACTATGTCCACAGCACGCCCATAACGAGCGAACCCTTAACCGTATCCTGGTGAGGAACCATGAGTTTGTTTTTTTGCGAAGTGTGCTAAAGTATTCCCGTCCACTTGGTCTCGTAAAACACACCAGGTCAATGCAGCAGCAGTCTCGTCTTTCTTTGACCAGACTGTGCACTGTGTGTCAGCATGAACCACTCTTGTGACATCACCAGCTGTGTGTCAGTTCATTGGTTGAAATGTCACTTCTTCACTGTTCTTTACTGTTCACCGTGCCCACTGCTAAGGAGCGGACACACATATGGACGTTGACCTTCACATCTTGTTTTGTTACCACTTCAAAAGTTTGCTGGCAGGTGAAAACCTTTCTGCCTCACTTGGTTAAGTTGGATGTTGTGTTCTAACACTTATTTTGCTGGCACTATCTTGTTGAAGCATTGGTGGATGCGTGTCCTATTTTCTTAATTAGAATGAAAAAAAACTAATCCCTGAGGTGTAGATGGCATTTACTCTTAGTGTAGTTGGATGACAAATTACTTTCAAGTCAGATGGGCTCCTCTAAACTCGACCCGACTTATTTTTGCCTTGAAGTGTCTTGAAGATTATGGATTAGGAGTTGCATCACGTTTGCCTGCTCCTCTAAACTGGAAGGAAATATCACAAATGAGAACATGAAGAGTGAAAACCGTTTGCCGATTAGTCAACGGCCGGCCTGAGAAATATCAGCCAGGGACACATGCATCCATATTCTATCTTCTTTCCTTCCCTGTAATCATATCTATCTTGATAAGAAGATCACCCAGCCTGACACACTGATCTATGTTGCCTTGAACAAGCGACTATAACCCTTCAAGTCAAAGTGAAATTACACCGCAAGTGTGAAATCCCTCAACATCACCAGTGCGGCAGCAATTTGCATGCGGCGTTGAGCAGACCCCCTCCCTCTCTCTCTCTCTCTCTGTCTCTTTATGTCTACTGAAGGCATGCCGGGCTGGGCGGAGGATGCCCTCCTCTTTGCCTTAATGCCTGCAAATAATCCCCAGGTGGTTGATTCAGACGACGTCTCCCTTTGCCACGGTCGATTCCCTTTGTAGCTCCGTTTGCCCCCACCCAGACTCCACGTGAGGGAGTGGTGCGCTTTTTTTGTGTACGCAGCCCGCATGCTCTTTACCTGCCTATTTGCATTCCAGGTGGATCTGTATTCCTCGTGTTCTTCATTAATTTAATCCCAAGGAAGGTTGCGTTTGATTAGGATGGGAGACGATGATGAACTTAATCGGCGTTTCATCTCCTTGAAAGGCACATGTGCACAAAACATCCGCGCACCAATCGCAAAGTTAGATCATAGCCGCTTGAAAGTATTCTCATGTGTGAGTTTATTGGTCATTGCATTGAACACATGGCCGTCGCTTATAGCAACATATGTCTGTGTGGTGTGCACACCTATCAGAAAGACCTGTTGCAAGGAAGCAAAGCAAGCAAAGCATCAAAGTTATTTTGGAGTGTAACAACATGCTTTTGGGTATATGCTTTTTTCCATGCTTATGGAAGTTATGTGGATGGGAAAAGCTGAAAGAAAAATAACGCCTGGGGGCTTTAGAGCACACTAATGCCAGTGCCAAGTAACTAACAATGAACTGCTGACAGATGACGGCTGCCGGAATAATCCATATTTTTTCGTAACAATGCAACACTACTACATGTTGCACAAACCATTTTCCTCCAGCGCATCTGCTGTACAAATCAGTTTGACGAATCTGTGTTCCCCTCTTTGTATTTCTCTGTCATCAACTTGTCAAGTATGTTGGGACACGTTACATAGCATTTATTTAGCCGACACTTGTGTCCAAAGCGACTTACAATGAATGCAACTCAAATTCAACTCAAATTGCATGTCAATCAAGGCCGACTCAAGGTGTTTTTTGACTCACCTGGAGAAATGACGCACAAAAAAACCTGTAAAAACGTTAAAAAAAAAAAAATTGTCCATGCATTTATTGCTGCAATTCGGTCATCCCACTGGTAGGTGCCGCTAGAGTGTTGCGATGCACATTCACACCCGATCCCCAACCGATAGCCACGGCAGCCGAAGAACACGATAAGCGGGCGAGGCAAGAGATCATAAAAGGGAAGCCTGGCTAGTTAAGCACATAATACTGCATCATTATGAAGGTCATAAAATCACTTTCATTGTCAAACCCATAAAAAAATATATATAAACAAGGCTAGAGTAGCCGCCGCCACAACAATACAACAATAAAAATAAAAATGTAATTAGCCACCAAGAGATTGTTTAAACAGGTGATTGTTCTTGTTCAGATCATGAACAAGAGAAAAGGAAAAATCACAGATGTGTAAAAGACGCCCGATACGAGGAAGATGAAGAAGTACACAGAACCAAATATTAATAATTGATTTTTTCCCCTTAAAGAATATGTTGTCTTGTTGTGTTGTGTGAGCACTACCCATTTCCATGTGAACAGTATATTTGTTGTCACACATTTAATTTTGTCATATATATCTCAATACTTTGTAGTGATCTCTTGGAGGACCTGAACTTGCCACTTAAGAATTATTTTGAGCCAGGAAAACCCTGAATATGTATATGATTGTAATCTGACAATTGATTGAAAGCTAAATATAACGATTGTATACATCTGTTTTGTGGTCTGTAGCCTCATAATATGATCTGCCATTTAAACCTTGAAGTTTATTTTTTGATATATTATACATTATATATTTTCTTTTTGAATATGACAGTTGGACAGCTCATTGTTGCAGGTTTTATTTACTGTATCCAGATTTATTCTGTATGTTTTCATGGCAGTGTTGACATTTTGAACCTTTCGCTTTATTTATAAATATACATTTGTGTTTCACCATTGAAGGATATCTAACAAAAAAAAGCCAGAAGTGTCAAAATAAGTTACTTTCATCCCAAAGCTTTAGAGTGTCATATGTTGAGATGTTAACCTTGCTGTACAGCTGAAATCCTTTGAAGCTCCCTAAAGAACAGTCTTTGCCATATTACCTCACTGTGGATTATTATACTGCGAGAAGACTTTTTTTCACCATACACCAGCATCCCTCCTCCCTGTATTGTAGCCTCGCTATATATCTCCTACCCGTAAGCAGCAAGCACTGATATCCTGAGTAAGAGATGTAGGAGATGTAGTTGCGTGTTCTATTTTCACCTGAATACAGGCGGGTCAGAGGAAAGTCAGGGCAAGGGGATTTGCCCTTTGAGCACTATTAAAAATGATACATGGGGTCTCATAGCTAGCATCTTTATGTGAGTGTACAGAATGTGTGTGACTGTGTGTGTGGGTTTTTGTTAGAACGGTACGTGCACATGTGTGTGTGTGTTTGTTTGAGTATAATTGCTATCATCACTGCATCATACAATGGGGGGAGGAGTAACAAAATGTGTACAATAGATTTCTTAAGGCTCACAATACAAGATTCTTCGGCGGCCTCTCAGACAATATACACTCCGAGGCAGGCACGCTTCCGTCCCATAGGCTATTAAGTGGGTCAGGATAAACGTGTCTTGAATGCACAATTTAATTAGCACAGCTGAAGGGAGACTGTCAGCTGGATGTCTGATATGGGGGGGGGCATCATGCTTTTATTTTGAAGGGGCTTCTCATTCTATTTGCACTTGTGTTATCCACGGGCATGGTTACTTCCACCGGAGGAAACAGGGGACCCGCCACGTCCGTTCTTATTTTTAATGAGCACATGAAGGGATGTTCTCCTGTGTATAGGGTGCATGGTGTATGAGCGTATATAATACAGTATGTTGCCTCCTGGCGTGACGCATGACGATGTGGCTAATTAGCAGACTGCTCTCTCCCCAATGATTCACAACACATTTGTTCGGGAAATTGGCAGCATGCTAGGCTTTGTTTCACTTTTCTTTTTTTGGTATCTCTGTGTAACGGCAAAAATAGCCCACTCAGAGCACACACACACACACACACACACACACACCTTGCTCCTTGAATGCTTTCACTATGAATTGCCAGGGGTTGGCACACACACACACACACACACACACACACATACACACACACACGCGCGCGCACGCACACATGTGTCCCTCTTGCACCTAGGCTTACTGCTTGTGGATGAGGTAATGGGGTTTGGGGTGTGATGAAAAAGAGAGCGAGGGAGAGAGGGATGGGTGTGTGTGTGGGGAAGGAGGGGGGGTGGGGGGGAGTACATAGGGCCCCACTCTAACAAGCTTATCGCGCCGGCCACTAATTCAGTTTGGGCCATCAAGGCAAGAGAAGCATGCAGCACTACGGGCCGGTCGTATTCTTTGACCGCTACCTGTAACAGCAATTACAGGTTCCCCCCTCAAAGCATGCCTTTGTTTTGGTGTCAGACTTGACTGCTTGGCTCCAATGAGATTACCCCGGTGCTTTGCGTTTGGAGGGTAATCAAAGCCTCCACTCTCCACGCCGAGGCTGTTGCCCTCGAGCCTGTCGCCCTGGAGCCTGTCGCCATTTACACGCTTTTTATTCACGATAGCCCTGTGCTCACACAGGGCTCGCATTGTTATTGTGCGTGAAGCGGAGACACGCACAAGCATGTATACAACTATGCACAGCTACAGATATTGACGTTGCCCCCTCGAAATTAATTAGGCACTTTCATGTATAGGACATGAATCCACATGATTCCGAACCGAAAATCTTCAAGTTAGTGTTTTTTCCATTCATAGGATTTGTTCAGTGAGGGTGAGCCACCACGCAACCCAATATTTCTATGACATCTACAATTACATTTAGGGCATTTAGCAGACACAAAGCGACTCACAAAGTATAACCTGGGCCCTTCACAACTTTGGCAGTAGGGGCCTCAAATAGTATGCTTTCAGTATGTTTCCGCATTGATAAAAAAGGGGCTCATGTACATGTACACTGCAGTCTGTGTTAGGAGGACAGGCACAACAAAAAGGTCATTGCGGTGGCAACAGGCTAGTGAGGAACCTGTGAGCAAATACATTGGTGTCATGGTGTGTGTTGATGCATTCTCAACAAATGGAATTGTGAGGTTATTGTGCTGGTACACATGTTATAGCGGGCAATGATTTGTTGAGATAATTAGGGACACCATGTTTATTCGGCCTCGCTTGGCAGTGTTTTGTCTCGCGCTGTGTTAAAGCACGCAAGCCTACAACCAGGTCAATTAGGAAGATGTATGGGAAGACTCCTCAAGTCTCTGATTTCAGCTAAATTGAATGCGCACGTGCACAAGCCAGGCTTCTTCTTCTTTTTTTCCCGTACATAGTTCTTTGTTAGAGCATAACATGAACTCAGCCTCTCACTGCCTTTCTACGCCAGCGTGAAGTGAAAGTGATGTGAAGGTCCTTGCTGCTTGGTGTTCATTTCTTAGCAGTTGCTAGTTTGGAGTGATAGCAGTCTCATCAGTATCAGTGACATAGTTTAAGCCATAAAACACGACAAACGCATTCAAAATATATATTCAAAAAATGCATATGTAGTAATATATGTATAGATATATAGATCTATAGATTTATATCTATAATCAGAGTCACTTTGTGTACTGCACTGCCACCAATGACATGTTTTATATCAGCCCAGGGTTTCTTCCTCTCCTCGTTTTGATTATTTGTAACTGCAAATAAAACATGATTTCCCCTACAACAGACTCAGGCTCGCTTAGGAAAGATGGATCCTGTAATCTGGTCTCTTGATATGCCGTTAAAATATGCGCCGATTCAACGCTGCCCCAGATTTGTGCGCGTTAGCGGCAAAGTGCCGTACATTTTTTGTTTGTCTGCCTAATATTTAAACGATTTGTCGTTGTTCTGCGTTGCTGATTCAAATGGATTTTTCATCAGCGCGTTAATTAACACGGCCTGGGAAAAACATTGACTTAATGCGACATACCGGTGGGCATGTGTCCCGTTTGGTGGAAAGAAGTAAGCTGGATGAAGTGCATGTGGCACATATTTGTTACATGGGTGAAGGCCGGTTCCTCGAGATAATGATAGCCTATTGAGCGGTGAAATGTCAATACGAATAGCGGCCTGTGTTGGCTGCCCTCCCCCCCCCCCCACCCCCCCAGTGCACGTTACCTGTAAGCTGTTGAGGACGCATAAAAAATGTACCCAAGCTGCTGCAGCCTGCGATTGCTTTTTCGCTGAGCCAAGGTTGCGGGCCTTGTTGTTCAATTTCCTGTAAATAATTGAAAGCAACTTCTCGCGGCAGACATCTTTATAAATCTTTTGAAGACGCGCGTCGTCAAAAGTAAAATCCGTTTGACACTTTCAACTCCACATTCTGAAGGGAAAAACAAGCGGGAAAAGGTCGGTTTCTTTTTTGCTTTTTTCACACGTGCCCCTCTCTCTCCCTCTCCCTCCCTCACGCAGGTTGACATGCTGGTACCAACAAAGATTACAGGCGTCATCACCCAGGGAGCCAAAGACTTTGGCCACGTCCAGTTCGTGGGCTCGTACAAAGTGGCCTACAGCAACGACGGCGAGCGGTGGACCGTGTACCAAGACGAGAAGCAGGGCAAGGATAAGGTAAGCCGCACTCCCGACCTCAATGTCAAGTAGCTTTTAAGACAGCAGCCCGGCAGCTTTGTCGCAGGAAAAAAAAAAACAACAAGCAACAACAACAACTAAAAGAGATTGGCAACCACTGGTTTGAGTGCTTCGTAAATACGGCGCAGACGTTCACAAGACAACAGTGAAAGTAAAAGCTGTGTGGAAACATTTTGTCTAGTCAAGTAGGACAGGCGACGTGTGCGATGTTTCCTCAAATCCACTTCTGTTCTACTTATCTATGTCGGCGGCACAGCTCTGACTGTTTGTTTGGCGTGTTTGCGTTTTTTTTTTACTTTTTCTTAACTTCAATCGGGCCCGTCATTAAGAATGCCTGAGCGGTGCAGTGGCGAGTCCCTAAAGTCCACGTGTCCGTTACACAGCGACAGGGTTTCCAATGTTTTTTTGTTGTGTTGTTAAAAAAAAATGAGCGCAACGTATGCTGGTTATTTTCTGATGGGTTATTTTCTGATGGGTTGGGAATGAAACGATACATGCGATGGTTTGTTCTTCAGGTTTCCTGGCTTTGTCTCTCAGAGGATCCAAATTTGTGGTGTGGAGGCTTTCTTTTTTTGTTTTGTATTTCATGTATGTTATTTTTTGAAGAAGAAAAAAATTAAGTACTTTTTTTGAGTTTGATTTGTTTTTCATGGCTGATGGACTACATTTTAATTACTATCCTTTTCAGAAGGGTGCACATTGCTCTTCGATAGAGCATATTCGTATCCATTTTTCAGCCTTAACTACCAATAAATCACCACAAACAAATCAGAGTTTTTTTTTTTTTTTACCAGTGCCTGAAAATATTCTCGCATCGTTGGCTTATCATTTTACCCCAGATGATCTTTGGATACTGGCAAGTAGCTTCATCAGTATCCGCTTTCAGTCAAGTAAACACAGGTCTGTGTTCAGGACGGGGAAGATGGAGCAAACGCTTGAGAAAAACAAAAATTGAAAGAACAAATTATTTGAAACAGCTATAACTGTTTTCCATTCCTTCTTTTGTTTGTCTTCATCATTTAATTGTTAAGTTTTAGCTTTTTATTCAAGGCAACTTCACCCAATCAAATCATTATCATGGAACCAGGGTTTGAAATTGCAACAATTTCGGTCGCATATGCTCCCAAATTTTTATCTGTACAACCTCAGAATATAATTGGGAGCATTTATGCGAGTGCGATTAAATGTTCTGGCGCAAATCTTTCTATTTTCACAGTAAATTTGCTGGTTAGTAGACTCAGTATGTGTGGCTGTATGTGGCTTTTTCAGATTAATTTAGTTTTTCCTTTGTATTTCTTTGTTGGCACAATCATCAGTATATTAAATGAAACATGTTCAAATTAAATACAAACTCTGTTCGCGATAGCAAGTAACCAGTATTTCTTTATCGTTCCCCAACGCAAGTGAGTGTGATTGTTTGCAGGGGTGTTTCCAGGGGAATCAACTATTTTGGTGTCTGTGTGTGTGTGGGGGGGGGGGGGGGGGTTATTGGTGAAAACTTTATTTATGCAGAATAACATTCGCTCTGAACTTGTTTATTGACAACATGAAATGTCCCTGTACTCTGTAGCACCAGTGCTACCAAACACTACCGAGTGCTATCACCGGTCAGGACCGTAAATCGAGCTCCTAAAAGCATTATCACAGAATTCAAACCTCCTCAGGACTGAAGGGCGTGATTAGCATGTTGTTTGAAGTTGTCAGTCAGTGCTTCCCCAGACTGAGCCAAGGGGGCTGTTAAGATATATGTGACTTCAAGGTGTGTTCCCATCCTCAGACAGCCCTAAACATTAGTGCTGGAGGACACGTTTGGCTGTTGGACTCCTGAGGCCCTGCTTGTTGGCTTGGCTCGCCTAGGAAAAGCCGTGTGTGTGTGTGTGTGTGTGTGTGGGTGGATAGATGTGTGTTTTGTGTTGTGCATGCGTATGCATGTGTTTATGTGACTGTGCGGTAGGGTAGGTGGGAGGATTCTTGCACGCTTTCTGTGTGGTCTTGGTTTGTGTGTTGCGTTATGTGCGCATTGTGTGTGAGTGTGTGTGTGTGTTGTTGGGAGTCGTGTTGTGTGTGCGTGTTGTGCACACGCGTGCGTATGTGCGCGTGCGCAGTACGTCTGCGTCTTGGTTGTGGTGTGGTCTAGCGCGCATATTGTGCGAAGTGTGTGTGTGTGTGTGTGTGTGTGTGTAAAAGTATGTGTCTCTAGTATTCTCCTCAGCTTCTTCCTTCAGCTCCTGTGTGGCAGAAGCATCCTGCAGTCGGATTCGGATTGAGAAAAAGGGGCTTTGGCAGAATACAGATGTCCTCGTGCACACCTTGGTGCACATCTAATAGTGCCACAGTGTAGCAGTTTCCCACTTCATATATATGTGTACGGTGTGGTGCGCTGCTTATTGATGTGGACGGAGAACAAAGACCTGTGTAGCTGTCATTAAGATAAAACCCGAGCCTTTAATGTATTTAAAAGATATACAGTTCAGGGAGTATAGGCCGCAGACTCACTTCTGCAGGGATGGCCACAGCAGAGTTTGACTCATGGGCTGCTTATAGTTATTCCCGAGTGGGGCGTAAGAAGTGAAATTCCTCAGTACATGCGCTGCATTTCCTGGGGAAGAAGTGCACTAAGAAACGCAGCCAAGAGCCCCGCGGTTCTTTTTTTCCCCCAAGTAGCTCAATCATAAGTGATTTGTATATTGCTGCGGTCAATTAGATGTGTATAATATGAGCTTTGATATGTGAACAAATATTCCACGCCTTGGCAACTTGCAGTCGATAGTCGGGCACCTTTTGTGGTTTTCTGGATATCAACGTTCACTCAGGGAAATCAAGCGCAAAAGTCATTGATTCATGTTTAATGGGGCTCTACCCATGTGTCACAGGGTTAATTAGCCATTAGAAGTGGCAATTCTCACCAGGTTAAAGGTCCAAAGAGTCCCAAGTTCGAGGTAAATAAAATGGGAGTTACGATTAGCCGGTAATAGATGCGGGTTGCCCGGTTCCTCGACCGGAGGCGTCCGCGCGCCTGAAAACACACGCCGACTTTTCAGGGTTCGGATTGATGTTGACGATTTGTCGTCACTTGACAAAAAGGGAAACGGATTTGAACTCTCCCTGGGCCGACGGACCACGGATGACTTCCCTCTCAGAGGAGAGGTCGCGGCTGAGATTGCCTCGTATGACTGGGCCTCATCCCGGGAACAGCGAGGGCAGAGGGTAGATAGATCCGGGAGAGGTGCCCTTCTTGGCCTCTGCCTCAGGATTAAATAATGGAGTGTGTGGCCAGCGGAGCGTCTCCAGAGCCCCCCCTGGTGCATCCCGCAGTAATGGCCGCCCTTGACTCTTCCGGTCCGCGAAAATCAATGTTTGGCAACGGATTCAAAGAGTGCCTCCGTCAGTCAGCCAATGCGCTCGCTTGGCCCTCGGTGGTTTGATCCGCCATCGGCGTGCCGTGGAGGACATGAGAAGACGCAGTGGAGTTTGCCGGCGCGCGGGGTGCTTTCCGACGACAGGACCCTCGGCATGCCTGCGCCATGCTCTGGCACATGCTGCCTTGTTGGTGCTTCTGAGCGTAGCTCACCGAAAAGATGCCCAAAGTCACTTATTTAAGTGATATCTGATAATGGAGAAGCAAATTAATGCGAACAGCTGCAGTTAATCACAAACGGACTGGGAAGTGTAGTCGAAGCTGGCAGTCACACTTTGAAGTGTTGTTCCATTATTGGAAGGGTGCAGGTTTCCAACGGCAGCAACTCTGGGAAACGCAAGTGACACAGAGACCTGCGTCATACCTGTGTGCCTCCTCTGAAGTATAATTCACCCATTGCATTGCCGTTATGTTATGGATGAGGAGTCATCTATCCATTTTTTTGTGATTTAATGTTGATATTGTCATCTGAGACTTAATATTGTCATTCAGCTTTTAATAGCCAGGTGGCATTCAATTCACTGATCCAATTTTCTGGACTATTTTTTTTTTCAGTTCTATTCAACCCACAGCCATAGTTAGTTTTTTGCCATTGTTTTTACTTCAGGGCAGTGTATCACTTAAAAACAATGTTTTTATGTGGACATCACAATATGTACATTCATGTGTTGAAAGTCAATTTACTTTGTCCAGTGTTACCATTGTTACTTATGTTCAGGTGACAGGAGAGTTGTGAGGATGCAGTCTCCATTCCTTACCGCACCAATCTACTTTATTTGTATTGCTTTGTTGTATTTTGTGAGCAGAAAAGGCTTCTCATCTCCTGTTCCAGATGGTTTATTGTGAACAGATAGCTGCCGAGAGTGATGGTCCCCAGACAGTAGAGGAGGGAGAGATTCTTGTCATATTTCAATCAGCCTGTGCTTTTTATGGTCTTCCTGCCCTTCCTTTTATACAGTAGCTCTATTGTGTGCCGCACGCTGTTCTTACTGTTGTGGCAACACAGCTCCTGGTAAATTCAAATGGCGTTCCTCGTCTGCACTGACAGGGGCTGTTGGTTGTTTGAATCACATCAAGCAGAGAGAAATATTGTCATTGGAGACGATGATACCGTCACATCACTGAATAAATGTGACATCACCGTTTGGAAATAAATGGGAGTGAATTGTATAGGTCAATATGGAGGGAAAAATATATATACTTTCAGGAATTGTATCACTTCTTCAGATAAATCATAAATAGATTTGTATTGTGAATCCCATTTGAGGTTTGAAAGGCACAGATAAAGTAAAGAGATACTGAGATAAGATTATATTATTATATAGTATTATATATTATATAAGATTATTGTGAGCTGTGCACACGTTGACATTTGTACTGAACGCAGTGGTTGAATGACGAAAGACTTCATTCCAAAGAGTTAAACTCACAATTATGACCATCGACGAAAGGTTGAATACAAAGCTCTATCAACAATTCATCTATTCATGAGAGCAAAAAAAAAAAAGCGACAGTTTGCAGCCACAGCAGTAATAGAGGCTTCACTATGGCCTTTATCACCGTAAATATTTGATGTCATGACGTGTCTCTCCGCTCCGCTACAAATCCGCTGTAATAAGCCGAGTCTGTATAAAAGATACATAGACTATAGAGCAACAGTGAGACAAAACGCACGCAGTGGGCGGGGAAGGTGGCGGCGGAGGGGGCTCCGGGAGGCATTGATTTTAGATGCAGATGTCTGCGACGGCTGCGGGAGGAACACGATGAATGAGGATGGATGACGTGCGACGGTGAGCAGAGTGCTCACCCCGTATTGAACACGCGTGGCACAAGTACAGCAAGGCAAACACATCTGGCATTTCCTCACGGTTATTGACCGTGGTTGAATGGCGCCGGACTGACAGGCAGCATGTGCGTGAGTCGAGCTCCACGACTGCGGTCGCAGTAACGCTGAGCAATGCTGCATGCGTGTTTCGATGTTTTGTTCTTGTTACCCATAATGATCCCTATGAGGCCAATGCCAACAACATGGACCTCACAGGGATCATGATGCGTTAATACTGGGGTAATACTGATCCCCTGTGTGTGCTGATGACATGGCCAACTGCAACAGAGTTTGTTTAGGGTGGGGTTTTTGTTATCTCCTGTTCACGAGGAAGTGTCTTTAATGCAAATGGCAGATGTGTGCAATCAACAGCCGTGCATTTTACATCTACTTGAATGCCCTCTGATCTCTTCTCTCGGTAGACTTGTCTAGACTGTTGCAGCAGATTCTTTTTTTTTTTTTTTTCGATTTGAGCCTAGACCTTTGAATGGACCACAATCTGGCCCTGCCATAGGATTAGATGCTGTGATCGGCCTCTTCGTTGTCAGGAGAGGAGCAGCAGGCCAGTGTCTGTCCGCAACAACAAAAAAAGTTATTTAAAGAATTTTCAAAATCAATCTTGAAAGTGACAGGCGACCAGTCAAAGAGACTCAAACATGAGTCACATGGTCACATTTCTTGGCAATGTGTTGGAAGAAACGAGTGTAGGCGATGGATAGATATCTGACTGAATGATACAGGGAGTTACAGCCGTCAAGGGGAGATGAAATCAAAGAGCAATGTATCACACTCTCTAACTCACCGGGCAGGATAAAAGACTCAAACCATGCTGGACGACGTTTTGAACATAAAGGCTTAAGACCTAATTCCTGGCCCAAGATGGTATTAGATCGATTGTGTCAAAGGTCTAAAGAAAACGCTCAAATGGAACAGTGACCAGCATCCACGGCCAGCAGGTCATTGAAACACTTTTGAAAGTCTGGTCTCAGTGTGGTGTAGCGATTGAAACCCCGACTGAACGATATGAAAACACCCGTTATCTAAATGTCAGCCACCTACTGTTAAACTGTAAAATATATATATATATATATATATATATATATATATATATATATATATATATTGGTCTGAAATCATGTATAGAAAGGGAGACTTTGAAAATGGTGTGATAATTATTAATAATTAATAATTATTATTATTATTATATAATAGAATTGGTGTGTTCAATGTTAACACTTTGGGCGTCCGCCACCTGTTTCTTTTTTGTGTGCATCAGTTTTTAGGCTTTGCTTGCTTTAATATTTAGATATTTGATACCCGTGTGAACAACCCCATGCAATAGAAGCCTATTCAACTTTAAACGCCACGGTAGACTCATTGTAAACGCGCTCATTGTCTCTGATTTTCCTCACTGATATTGTCTTTCATAGCAATGTGTCACCCTTCATCATTCGATTTGTTTTTTTTTTATATTCAAAATGTCTACCATTAGAAACAACGGCCTGTTTTACCTCGATCCTGATTCGCTCTCACATGACCAGCCTGCTAATTAGCCAGCTCTTCTTCTGAGTACTCCGGCTCGAATCAATAGGCCACAACAATCCCATGATCAAAAGCCAAACCTCCTTTGTCCTCCGGTTCACACACATTGACACGCGTCCTTGATTTCACTAAACTGCCCGGGTCTACTTTCTTCATTTGTAAAGGCAATCAACAAAACAGCGTAACATTTAACATTTAACACAAAGAAATGAAGGGGGACACATTCATTAGAAAGACAATATCAGTCTAATGGGATGTTTGATGTTGAAAGGGGCTTCTGTTGAATGGGTTTTTTTTATAACACACACTCAATTTGGAGTGTGTGTTTTAACCCATAAGATCCCAGACCCATTTCTGCTTAAGTGACAATTATGGGGGATATACCACAGACCAAGTGGAACACATAGAACACATTGTGTTACAAAAACATTGTTACAAAATATGCAAACTGAATAAAAACAAGTAACACTGCCTCTTTGGGGAGGTCATATGTCTGTGACATCACAACCACACCAAAATGTTTAGTATAATATACTGTGCTTGACTTTGCCTCATTGAGTGACATAAATTATGTCTCTTAATGAGTTAAAGTCAAGCACAAAGCAGCCTAAAAACTGCACACAAAGTCCTGCAGGGGTGACAAAGACCCTAGAAGTGTTAAAGAAGTGAAAATCCTAAGGGAAGGTATTTATTTAGCGATAACCAACAGGTCTGAGTTATTATCAAAGTTGCTTGCAGCCATTACATTTGCGTTACCTCTTTCACCGGTCAAAAATGGACCTCATCCAGAGAGTGTATCTGCCTGTTTGTCTGTACTAACGAGATAACTAGAAGCACATGATGCTACGCAAAGGGACCAATGTTACTTGATGTAAAAACTTAAGTCTAGTGGTTGTTTTCATGTTGTTTTATTGAACTAAGGAGGTTGTTGTAAGACACTTGTGGGTCGCCCGCAAGCACTTTGGTTCGGCAAGGTCGTAAAAAATGCGCTGTTTGCAAACACAATGTAAAGAACTTGTGAGATGTATTTATACTTGATTTGGTTGTACTCAGTGTTTGGTAGCGTTACTTCTAAAAGCACGTTGTCAAGTTACAAGATTATGGCCATTATGAGGTAGCTTGTTACGTTATGACGTTACTTACTGACAAAAGCAACTTGTTTGAGTGCCATTCCGCTACAAAAAATAAAAACCTGCAATTCCTTGAATTGTGTCTGTTAAAAAAAAGATTAATCACTCACCAATATGACTGCATTAGTTTCTTGCTATAATCCAAAGTAGTCGTATACCAAATATTTAGACTTCAAAATATATCTTTTAAGACGTGTTTGACTGCAAAACTCTGGATATTGTGAAATAATCGGCAGGAGTCAAAGCACTGCGTTCCGATGGAGTCTACACTCTGTTTATAGACTACTGTCAGGCCTAGCTGCCAAGAAGTAGAAGAGAAATAGAAACGATGTGGATGCTTCTGGGGTTTTAACAGTAATGGATTGCTTATTTGAAAACAAACAAATTACGGATTATTCGAACAACAAAAACCTAATCTGAGTACTCCAATGCGTTGCCCCAACACTGATTATACTTACAAGCTAGTGTGCAAGATTATTTCAGTGATCAACTTTATTTAGTTAACTACAGCTTTTCACGCATCTGTTGCAAAGGCGATAGCGAAAAAGAATGCTTATGAGTAGTGTCATATAATCATTCATTATAACTTCTTGGGGAGGAGGCGTCTTGCGGCTTGTTTGGTCATAACTGCCAAGTGATCGCTCATGAACCGTTCCCTTTCTGCTCATGTGTTTTCCGCAGGTTTTTCAAGGAAACTTTGATAACGACACACACAGAAAAAATGTGATAGACCCGCCCATCTACGCTCGCCTGCTCCGGATCCTCCCCTGGTCATGGTACGGCAGAATCACCATGCGTGCAGAGATACTCGGATGCACAGAGGAAGAGTGACCCCCAGCGAAACATCCAGCCCTTTAACCCATCCCCTCTTCCCTCGCCCACTCCCCCCGCTATCCCCTGCTGTACTGGTGTGTCCCACCCAGTGTTTCAATATGAACTGTGCAACCTGTACAAAGAAATTGATTTACAATGATTTTTTTTCTTCTTTTTTTTCAAGAATACGTGTTCAGTGGTGGTGGGTTACTGTTTGTTTTGGGGTTTTTTTGTACAATTATTTAAACCTGCCCCTGTTTCACTTGTCTTTTGATTGTTGTTGTTTTTTTTGTTTTTCCAGTTGGTTAGTTGTCTTTTTTTATTCAACTGTGTCACATAATCAAACACTGTTTAGATACGCTGCCATGTAAGCTATTGTACAGCGATTTTAACAAATACAAAATTATGGTTCATCGGACATACTCTTAATTTCTTCTATGCTAAAAACCTTCAGATGTCCATATCAGCTGTGTCGTGAAATATATAGAAAATTGATTTACTTTGCAAAAGACACTTGTTTAAGCCATCCTTTCACCATGAAATGACACCACTGGCATCACATCAAATCGAAACAATTGAAATGCTCTTGTATTATATGTAAAACCCTAAGGAATTGCATGGCTCATAAATGATAAATTATAACTGTATATTACGATGGGAAGAAAGCAGAAGAAATCCATCCCCGTAAGAGCAATGGCTTTTATTTAGGGACTTATTTTTATGTGCATTTTCACTCACTGAATGATACAGTATGTCGGGACAGTTAAAAGCTGAAAGTGAAGATGCCCAGGCACACTCGTTGAAATGTGTTTGTACTCTCAGTGTGGGATTCCATGTGTTTCATTTGTCCCGAGCTAACTGGTGTGGAGCAGCCTTGTCTGGACTATTTTGAACCAGTTTGTCTGATCTTGTCTGATTTGTCTCTTCAATACCATTTCTTGTTTTGATAAACGATCTATGTTCAATTTGAAAAGCTCAGGATTGTCATATAGATACCCATTAATGCTTTTTTTATAGCCTGTCCGTAAAATCACTGCAGTGACAACCTTCAGAAAAATAACTATTCATATTACTATACACATGATATGTATTATGTTCTGCCACGATACAAATTGTAAAAAGTATTGTCTTTTTTTGTATTCTTTCTGTTGGACATTATTGTAAAATAATTTGACAAGAACAGCGCAAATAAATGAGCTATAGCAAAAACTTAACTGAATAACTAAATCTAAAATATTTAACAATACAATGTAAAAATACAAAACTTAAGTACAGAAAGCTACTAGTGGGAGGGAATGGTATTGTATACACTCTAGATGTCAACAAATGTATTACAACTTTCAAGTGATGTCCAATTAAAGTATGGGAACCTCAAATAATTGTACTATGACTCAAGGCTTAACGGTTACCAACTCATTTGGGATGAATACAGACATTCAAGATCAGTGTTTGTGTTTCTACATTACCAGATGCCTAACGTGATCAACATTTTACCTTTTTGTATTTATTTAATATTCACAATTTGCAACCCAGACAAGACAATATTTTGGCCCTATACACTATGTACTACAACTAACATCTCAACTAGTAACATGAACATGTGTATCTATGTAAATCATAATATTCTGATATTAACTATCATATGATTATTTTAATAGAAATTATAATGACATGGTAGTTACAGAATTTCACACAGAAATGAAGATAGTTTAACAAAAAGAGAGGTTTATAACTAGTCAATTCATGGGGTGGGATGGCTTGTTAATGTTCACTCACAGATTATGTTACTGAACTCATGTTTTGCTAATCAAAAAAGGTAGTGTACATAACCAATGTAAAAATGTTATTGGTGTAGATTGATGTTCTTCAGTCTTTGGCACAGTATACTGTAAACATCAGTTAAAAAAAAAAAAAAACATTTGTATGGGCATATTTGGAAGAAACGTTTTCTATCTTATCTGGACATTTTCAAAAAGGGAAATGCCTTAAGTTAAAGTATATCTTACCATGTCATTACCATTATAATTTTGTGTACAATTTATTATAGAAATGTGCTGCCTGTGAACAACTCACAAAGCAGAATTATTACCAACCATTGACAAGGTCTGCATGATGTTTGGACTTTATATATATATACTAGGTGAAGGAGGTCCACAGGCACATTATGTTCCTTGTACTCACTCATTGATTGTCTTGTGCGTTAAAAAGCTTAATGTTTCTGCAAATGAGGGATGTAAGAATGTGTTCATTCTGTGTTTCTCCATGAATTGTTCACGTTTGATTTGACATATCCTTTGTTCAAGTGTCAGCCACTATTTAGAAAATGTACAGATAATGTCCTGGTTAAGTCCAAACCTGAAAATCAGATTCTGTGTACAGGCGGAAAAAAACATGTTGCTTCAAACAAGTTTCAGTTTGACCAATAAAAAAACATATCTGTGAATTGCTGTGTTTGGATCCTCTTATTCTTAAGTAAATAGACACATGGGGTATTGGGACATTTCTTTAACATCCCAAAAATCTTTGAATGGAAAAACTAAGGTTAGAATACTTATAGAGTATAGATTATGTTATAGATTGGTGTTTAAACTATTCTTTTAATTATGTGAATGCTCAAAGCTTCACAACATACCAACAGATCACCAACAGACCACCAACAGATACCAACAGACCACCAATAGATAAACATGATTATGGCTCATATAGATCATAGCTGATGTCAACATCTAATTCAAGTCCCACCAAAGTGGCGAGTTCAAATTCAAGTCATGTGCGTTTGGCTGTATTGATCTTCGGAGTAAACGTATGAAAAGGCCAACGGGCAAAGATCTAAAGCCATGAGCTAGATGTAATCACACACGCTTTTGTTTTTCTCTGCAGTTTGTTTCCTACTCTCATAAATAAATATACAACTCTGTTGAGAAGACCCTGTGAAGGTTGTTTCTATAAAAATATATTGCCAGAATGGACAACCATTTGGCCATGCCTTCCTTTCGTGTTGTGTCATGAAGGATTTCTTTCAACCAACACACATGTTCACATATTTCTACAACACTTGTGGATGTGTACAGCCAGGCTTGGCGCCGTGTTCTGCAATGCTCAGATGTGTATGTAACATCTTCAGAGTGGATATCTTTCCTTCATTGATTTTCCTTGCGCCTTGCCATTCCTTGTTTATGTTTTTCAGTTTGTCTATTTGCGGCGGGGGATCAAAGCACAAGCCGAAGGACAAATGTGTTCTGTCCAAGCAAAACATTCACTGATTGAAGTGCCAATTGAGTGATGGGGGCTCAATGCCTCTTAAACGAGGCAAGTGAAGTGCAAATGCAATTAGTGATACATTAGAGCAATATATTCAGAAGGCCTTCATTACATAAATGTTTCAAAACTACATTTCAAATCACAATTTGGGGAATGATTTTCAAATCTTGAAATAGAGATATCTTCTCTTCAGGCTTTGTTGATTTGGTTTTTATCTATATTGCCAAGTTGTGAAGAGCAAGCTAGAGTATGACTTTCCAACCCCCTCCCCCCATCTTTTTTTCCTGTATGATCAGAGAAATCTCAAAAAGACCCTAAAGAACAAAAGTTTGGCGACTGTGATGAGATGACAGCTGTCATTTTTGTTATCTTGGAAAGATGGAACTCCTCCAATGCTGTGGCTTTTTTATTCTCTCCATCAACTCATGATGCAACACGTTTGCACTGGTTTCAAATGGATGTGTTTACACAAGAGTTTTTAATCTCTCCTCAGGAACGATTTTACTGGAGATGGAGACAACTGTTGTCAAACACACACACACACACACACACACACACACACACACACACACACACACACACACACACCACACACACAATTGTTTTGTGGTGTTTTCTGACATCTTGTAAATATATTGTGAGTGACAGTGACATGTATAGCAACATTGCACTACTGCTGCAGCTTATTAAAATAATCACGTATTTCAACAGCAGTATACAAAGTTTTAAAGTTTTTTTTTTTAAAGTTCTAAATATCTTGAATATTCAACAGATCCGAGTCACATGATCAGAGTGTCTAGCAGTGCATGCCTGCAGAGGAGCCGGGCTCATTTGGTCAATACTTACTACACAAAAGGCAAATTACAAAGTGCCTTGCCCTAGACAGTCGTCTAACTAAAACGCAATTAAACCGGAGACGTCTCACATTTCAAAATGTCACAGAGGGAGTTTACATTCACATCACTGTCTAGGAGTGTATCCTGCTCCCCTGCAAAAAGTTAAAGGGGCACTTCAGCCACTTGCATTAAGCTTTGCATCGTTAGAAACCCAGTCATATTGTTGAATGGTCGTGCATTATTCCCTCATTTACCCCTGAGACGGGAGAAATCCGAATTCACCTCTCACACTTCCTTCTTACAATGACGCAAAATCACGATGTTTGCGTCATTATAAGGTAGTCTACAAGGTGGTGGCTCTAGTGAAACTACAAGCACTCTAGTTCCTCATTTTCAAACCCGCCTATAGGGGGTGGTACCTACTGCGCTACAGACCTGTTACAGATCAGTGCCCGTGGGTGGGAATTCACTTGCAGACACTAACATCCATCATCAGGCTACTTTGAAGCTAAGCCAACAGACGCTGTGGAGAAAGCTGTGATGTAATGACAATGGCGGAAGGTACTCGATCTGATATGGAAGATGGGCATTTCGAAGATCTGATGCTGGAATCTGATGTTCCTGGCTACCTTTACAAGCCGCAATATAGAGTTGAGCAGCTGAAGGTGATGGAGGAACAGGAGGCGGCTACGGCTGCTGCCGCTGCTACAGCCGAGGCAGAAGAGCTGCCTGTCGCGGACGAGGAGCCCGGAATGGCTTAAGCTGGGGTGGATTGGTGGTGCATGTGTGCCTATGGACACAGAGATAGAGTCCGTCTGCTTTCAAAGATGTCAATTTCTCCTGGACGAAATCTCTGAATCAGACGAGGACACGGACGTATATGTCGTGGAGCATCCTAGGTTTGCATTGCATATGGACAGCGGCATCCTGGAGACCTATTTCAGAATCCCAAAGGTGAACTGGAAACGTCAGCCAAAGCCTGCAGGGACAAACGGACGTCTGACTGTAAATTGAGTTTTGATTTACCTTCTGTTACTAACGGGGCATGTTTACTGCACAAATAGCGTTCAGTTGCAACGCTAACTTTGTCAATGCTCAATGTTTTGTCGAGACAATTTCAACTAACAGCCTTCCGACACATTCTCGAATGGGTCCTGCAAGGAGAGAGAATGGGCCGTCAGGTTGTTTTACCTGCTTGCGTCGTGCAGGCCATCCGACTGAAATATCCAGTTCCAGGCGGCCAGTTCTGCGGGCGCCAAAAAGCTGAGAAGGCTCAGGAGGAACTACAATTTTCATTGCTTGCATATTTATTTTTGTTGTTGATATATTTATATAAATGGTTAAAATTCATGTTGTTGTAGTCCTTAGTAGTGTTGCTCCAAGTGTAAATTTGAGAGTTCGTGAACTCTCTCATTTCATAAGTGGAGCTACTAAGCTGCTGGTGCCTTAGATGATAATAGCTCGCACAATAGCAGTCATACCTACATATTTTTTATAAATGATAAAGTATTATAAACATAAATTGCATTATAAGTTACTTGCAAATCAGTGCAAAATCAGTGGGAGTGGCCTGCAGAGCTGAGCATTGCGGTGCATTGTGGGAGTTGTCTGCAATCCACAAGCCCTAAAAAGTCATTGTCTGCCTTTTCTTGGCCAAGAAGGCACGAATTTGATATTTATGCTACTATTGGAGTACATATATGATCCACTTTCAATACAGATTCATGTTTCCAATGGTGAAATGTCCCTTTAAGCAGGTACAAATCTGCATGGAATAGACTGCCTAAAATATGGTTTTGATTGGTGTACATTTGTGCAAACTATTGCAGAATATTTTGGCATACATTAGTGCGGAAAAAAACCCTCCTCCTACAAAATGTAAACTTTTTTTAAAGGGTAAAGGGACATTTAGCAGACGCTTTTGTCTAAAGCGACTTGCAAATCAGTATATTTGTGGGGTTATACATGTGGACAGTTGGAGGAGGGGGATCAAGGGGATCAAACTGCCGACCCTACGGTTAGTGGACAACCCGCTCTGTCCACCCGCTCTATCCACTGAGATACTGCCACCCTATTACTTGAATGATCATGATATCTGTATATATTCTACAAACTCTGTATGTTCTTAAGATAGGATATGCACACTGGAGTCAGAGCAGAGCTTCATAGCACAAAGGGTTGACACGGAGCATGAACCTCTAAGCCAGGTAGGCCTACTCATTTCTGAGATGAGAAACACCTGTCAGGTGTAGATGTGATGGCATTGCTGTTATTGTTGTTTCGTTTATTCTTCAATCACCAACCTCATTACTAGATACCACCAAATACAACACAATGCACCTTTGATTAAATCCAGTGGAGTTAATCAACCATTTATTTATTTGTATTTGTATTGCATTACATTGTCATTATTGTGACTACCCTTGTGTAGTGTCCATAAAAGTAATCACAACGTGCAAAAAAGGCATTTAATCCTTTAAGTGCATACATATACATATACACTGCATAAAGAAAATGAGAGAGTCTATGGTGTAACTCTTAAATATTGAGGGCATATTGTCTCCTATTACTAAATAATGCAGCTGTAGTCATATATGTATTATTGGGGGATTACTTAGCAGAAGTGGGACAAGTGATGATCTTTTGCTGTTATTAAAATCGAAATATTCCAGCTGTTCTTACCTGTCAGGCACTCTAATGGAGCACAAATGAATACAAAACACTTTGAGGATCATAAAACCATCTTATTGTTTATCATCTTTAGTTAATTACAGTGCCTTATTCGGCGATAAAACCAAAGGGCAATAGGTAAGTAAAAACCTGTGACCATTTCTTTGGGGGAAAAAAGACTCCACACCACAATGCCTTTGTTTTTGTGGAAGCAAACATTGCAATACAATTTGTAGCGCTACCTACCAGTTAGATTCTGTGTTGGCACTCGTAGATACACTACATCAGTGGTTCTCAACTGGTGGGTCGCGGACCCGTTTTCAGTGGGCCCTTGTCCAGGCAAAAAAATGTTGTGAAATGTTCTGAACAGTTTAATAGTACAGTTACTGAAGTGTTATGTTATGTTAGATAAATTTGAGAAGTTTAATATTTGGTCGCAGCTGATGGTGGGTCCCGAACCCAGACCAGTTGAGAACCACTGCACTACATGGACCATGGAGTGATGAGAAAAGATGTTTGGCATGTAATGTTTGAATCCCTCTGCACTATAAGAAGTACATGTTGAAAAAATGTGAAATGTGCAACAACATTTGGAGACAGACCTTTTCCAGAATTAATGAGGCATGTACCCGCACAACTTAAATCAAGCAATATGAATATGTATTGCAATGTACTTATTCACTAACACTTCATCGCATTGTTAATATTACCATGATGGGCCCTGTTAATATGGTCACACCGTCATACAGGGCAGAGTTTGGAGCTGATATTCTTCTGTCGGGCACCAGTGGGGCACCAGGAGCTGGTATTTGCCGAGGGGTCCCGACGGACCAGCATGAGCTGGAGCTCGGTGCTTTGTGTAGCTCCCAGCTGAACCGACTGAGAACACTGGCAGGTTCCCCTTCATTCTTGTTGTACAGGTTCACAAGTTAGCGGCTGGTCAGAGCTCAATAGCAATGCTGCATAGGTGAGCCTTGTCACCGGTGGAATAGAAATACATGTTTTGGTGTTTTTGCCTCCAGCGTGGTTATGTTACCTAACCTCTTCGCTTTCCACCAAATGCCACATTCTCATTCTGATTTACGACTCTATGCTAAAATTTCTGACGTGGGCAGGAGGGTTCTTTACCACAGGTAAAGAATGAATAGCTGGCCTGTTCTGGTACTGTGGCTATTTTCAAACAATATTTCCACAAGGGTTCCAGCCAGGATATCCTCTCTAAAGTAAATTTTTAGCCTTGGTTATATTGTTAAAATGTAAGCTTTTGTACTTATTGGCACCCTAGTGAAGAAGAAAACGTCCGATTAGAAGTGCTTGTCAGCCCCAAGAGGCAAACTTCACCCTCCTTCATCCCATCATGCTAGCCAAGCAGCAAGCCCCGGTCCAATCCAAGTGCGCTCACATAGGACCTACGCGACAAATCACACACTAAACAGCTGAAGTATGTTGCCTTTTAAACACTGCATACACTACTACTTTCTACTTTCTAAGTTTTAAAACAACAGTGTTTCGGTTATTACCTCAACTATGTGCCATTAAAGGGGTTGTAGTTAGTACATGCTTATGTCTAGTACTGCTGCTCTGTCTCCTTTGTAAATAAAAGGAGCACGTGCAAAATGTTAGGAGGAGGCAGGAGGCGTGACTTTGATCTACGGCTCTCACTTCCAGTCAAGCAGCAACATAATAAAAGTATGCCTTTTAATACCAAATGGCAGTCACTTAATAGCCTGGTAAATCTTTTGCCGTCCATTAGCAATTATGTTTGAGAGACAGTGTGTGTGCGCATGTGAGGGTCTTTGTGTGTGTGTGTGTGTGTGTGTGTGTGTGTGTGTGTGTGTGTGTGTGTGTGTGTGAGTGAGTGAGTGAGTGAGTGAGTGAGTGAGTGAGAGAGAGAGAGAGAGAGAGAGAGAGAGAGAGAGAGAGAGAGAGAGAGAGAGAGAGAGAGAGAGAGAGAGAGAGAGAGAAAGAGAGGAATGAAGGGGAACAAGTAAAATGTTGGAAAATGGAACAGAACTGCTGAACAGAAGTGTACATTTTGTACATAGTTATGAAACAATGCAGTTTTGATTTTCTGTCAGTTATGTGGACTAAAAGTATTTTTCCATTTTCATATGTCACTGCTTTTGCATCACAACCAACACTGTCTGTTTTAACACTTCAGCTAGCTCTGGATTTTTTAAATCATCGAAAAAGTAAATGTGTTTGATTCAAAACGATGTGTTCTCTGACATAAATGACATTGACTGCATGACTAATTCAATGATACTCGAGTGAAAGGTCAAGCAGTGGAAAGTCCATCTCGAATTGAGGCGATCCCTTAACAAAGGGTAAAGGGGTTGGAGAGGCTCTTCCCTCGGCTGCAGATGGAGAAATAAGAAACTCTGTCCCTTGGAGCCGTGACAGCACACTGCAAGTGACAAGATCTTGACAGAAGATCCCATGAAAGATGCATGAGCCGACTTCCCACTACATTTCCCGTCCGGTGTCAGAAGCAACGCGACTCTCTAGGAGCACGGGGGGAAACGTCACCTCACAGTTCCTGGCACAAATGGCAAGCCAAATATTGTATTAAAAAATAAAAAAAAACATAGCGGTCGCTCTTAAATTAAACGTGTTTCATGTTTGTTGATGTTATCCCCGGCTCATGGAGTCCAACAGCTGAAGACACGCAGTCGTATCCGCGGCGTGTTGCAAACTGCCTACAGTCTACAGCCCGACAGACGCCGTATGAAGCATATCTGATGGATCTTTGATTGTCTGTTTGACCGAGCGCAATCATTCAATAAATAGATTTCATAAACATACAGCACACAATTGTTACAAATTTCCAGGCCAACTGGTAATATTGAAAATAAAATGTAAACGATTTAGACAGAAATAGGTTACCCAATTGAGTTAACAAAAAAAAAAAAAAAAAGAAGTGCATCCTGCAAGACTCACAAATGATGGCTAAAGATGTGACCGCTTGACTCAATTCTCTGTGGACACGATGAGAATTGAAGAAATGCCTGTCCCTGGTTTATTTGGTACAACATTGGTGAGCATTAAGCAGCTCACTGCTCAGATGTCTTTTCTTTCTGTGTCGTGTTTCCACTTGTTTGTGACTTTCTGCCTTTCCCTCCATTGTCCCACCAACAGTGTTGCTTTGATCTACGGCTCTCACTTCAATTCACGCTGCAGCATCATAAAATATGCCTTTTAATACCAAATGGCAGTCACTTAATGGCCTGGTAAATCTTTTGCCTTCCATTAGGAGTTATGTTTGAGAGACAGCATGTGTGTGTGTGTGTGTGTGTGTGTGTGTGTGTGTGTGTGTGCTTGTATGTGTGTTTGAGAGAGAGAGAGGGAGAAAGAGAACAAGAGATCAAACCTAACAATGTCTGATACCTTCTTGAATGGTCCAGGGGCACACAAATTGCCTTTTGCCTTCCTTTTTTAGGAAGCAGGGCCCTTTTATTTAAGTGATGAAGTACTTAAAAAAATAATGAAAGAAAACCAACTGTTGAGAAGTTCCACCACAATAGGCTTGTTTTGAATGCCCATTTGTAGGATATTTAAAGGTGAAGATTTGTTATCTTGATGGTAAACATGTTATCTGAATCATTATCAGCTCCCTAACGACGTCTCAACTAGACATAGATTAAATGCGCAGGTCGAATGCGATGTGTCTGGTCTCAGGCTGGAATCTGTTAGTGTCCAACACCCTTGAGCTGTATTTTCTGTTTGCATAATTGTGTTGCATTATGTTAAACAAATGCTTCAAACAAATTACTCAAAACAACATTGCAAACACAGATGGAGAGTACAGAAATACAAATTAGGATTTTAATTACATATGTATAGGATTAGACTGGTGCCATCGACAGCGACAGAGGTAGAAGTGACAGATATAGAAGTGGAAGCGCTAGAGTTCAGCTTCTGCGTCCCTGGGGTAAAAATAGCCCATTGCTCTGGGTGAAAATCAAAACAAACTGAGAGTGAGGCTGCGAAGAGGTGTTCCACCCTGGGTCTATGAAAGAAAGAGATTGTTGTGGAATAAATAGATGGTTTGATGTACAGGTTCTTGTTGTTGTTGTTGTTGTTGTTGTTGTTGTTGTTGTGGGGGGGGGTGACTCAGTGTCGATGCGGTGGGCCGTTGATGCATTCTCTTGTCAGACGTTTGAGGTTGTGCAAAGGTGATGGATGTAAAAAAAAAAACGCTATTGTGCAACTGACACATTTATCTAAACCAAGGCTCACCGTTGGGTCCCTTTGACTTTGGACATACTATGTGCTACGTTGTGATATATGCTAGGATGTCAGACACTCACACAAGTACAGAAAAAACGCAACCATTACAAATTAGATGCAATATTCATGTATTCATTGTATGGATTAACTGTACATTATCTTGCTTCCCAGATTTACACACATCAGCAGCTACCACAGATCTATGAATATTACTAGAACATTTTGAATGTTGTTTTATGGATATTATTATACCTTTGTATAATTATGTGTCCTTAACAGGAAAGGAAGGGGAGGTTGTCATACAATGCTAACAAATAACTCATTTTATTCTCTAATTTGTTGACCTGTGCTCACTACACTATTGTGTTCACTGCCATTTTCTTTTATGTATTTTTTTTAAATCTGCAATTATTGATTGCTGACTGCAACAGGGCAGAAAAGCCACTCCTAAATGTCTTTCTCAAAATAAAACATGCATCCACTATGTTACAGACAGAGTGGGCAGCTTTGGTGGATTAAAAGCAAAAACATAAAACTACAAACTACTCTGTCAACTTTCTCTTCACCTTACCCTAAGAAAATCTTTCTCTGAATAAATTGCTCCTCACCTAAGGAGTTATACATTTTAGATGCTAAAGACAGAATTTGATCAGGTTGCATTTCCAGGCGGAAAGACTAAATCTAAGCTCGGCCAAGACAGGAGAGTGTGTGTCGATGTGGCTTGGGAAAGGGAAATAGCTTGAATACTTGAGACCTAAATCCAGTCAATCAGCAATTAGAGCTTATTGGTGCTCTAATGAGGGGTTGCAGTGCTAAATTCATGTCCACTTCAGCTGATGCAAATGTAACATGACATTCAGTTCTGCTCTGCGATGAACATCCACCAGGGCTGTGCTATGCTGCTTCTGCGATTCACACATACACTCACCTTATTTCACACACAGAAATAAGGATATACTGTATATATTACATATGTTCCTATTTTTAATGATAATGTTGCCTATTATAATCCAATTTGATAATTTGATAAGCCAATTATAATAGATAGTAGATAGATAGTAGAAAGCAGGAAAACGTAATGAATTCTTGGAAGGATGAGGATCAAATGGAAGATACATGTCAATTATTCACTAGGCTGGTGTGGAAGGCATGAGCTGTGGTCCTCATCAACACAATGTAAGTGAGAAAGTGTGTAGGGTCACAAGTCAATGTGTAGATCATGCATGCAACAGAAACCTACATGAGTTACATAGCTCCTGATAGTAATAATAATAATAATAATAATAATAATAAAGTAATCTTGGACAAATGGGATTGTCGTTATTACATAATGCTGAGATGACTTACTTCTACAGCTTCACTCATTTGAGTGATAAGTTAACGCTAAGATTAGGAAAAGTGACACATTCTTTTTTTATCAGGTTTTCTTGAAACAAATTTTCTATGACTGACTAAAACCAAGATAGAAATGTTTCACACAGTTGGTGTCGTGGATTCATGTTCGAGCCTCCTGCGTAGGCCTATATGTCTGCGTATGTGTTACATACTCATGTAAAGTACTTATCTTTATGAAATAATGGCTGCCAACGCATGAAGCTCGCATGATTGCAGTACCATTAATCAGTGTAACTTGTATTTAGGTCACAAAATGCTTCACATCTTATTAACATTGTGTTAGTATGCTTTTGGTATCCCATCTGTAAGATAAAAGCATTGCGGCAGTTTACATTCAACGTGAGTGTTGCCGGAAGAAAAAAGGGGTACGACATACAGCCTCGTAATAACGAAGACCAGTCCGCAGTGGTCCACGACCAACATGTCCTATCATACATCATGTATATTGTTCAAATACAGGGCATTTTGTTGAATGTTGTGTTACTGGTGTCCATAGGTTTTACAAAGGAGGCAAACGGGCCACTGGTGAAATATCACTCCCTCTGCCTCTTTCGCTTCATATCGTATCGCCTTTAATTGCTGCGACTCGGACATTATTTATTCATGTGGCAAATTATTTAATGCAAATAGGCCTCATTAAGCGTGCCCTTTTTATCCTCTTTGTTATAAATAGGGCTGATGAATCCGTCAGTGCGTAGCCTGCTAAGGAGCTCGCGGAGCGCCTCTCTGCGTGATGTTGTCTCACGCTGGCCGAGGTGGACCGCGTCTGGGCTCCAATATCCCTGGAACAGAAAGGAGGGGAAGGAGATGGTGAGCAAGCAGAAAGCAGAGTGGGGGGGGGGGGGAAATAAAAAAAATCATCACATTGCGAGGAACGACAAAACGCCTTTCGTTCCCGCGGCGGGGCTGAGTCACACCCGCTCCGTCATTTCCATAAAGAGTGTCAGCCTGGCCGGGTCTGCGGCGCGGCGCGGTTAAACAATGCTCCGGCAGCCAGGGCCACCGCTTCCCCATCAGAAGAGAGCTAAGCGGCCAAAGCGGCCCGACGCTAATAACATGGACGTTTAGGAGGCGGCCGAGCCCCTCGCTCTGAAATGGGGACATCTGTCCACCGACAGCTGTCGGCGCTCGCGTTGTCATCTGCCGGGGGGTGGGGGGTGGGGGGGGGGGGTCAGGCCACCTGCAGTGACCTCACCGGGCTGGCGGCGGGCCCCCGCATCACCGGGAATGATGCGGCCGCGCGTCGGGGCCAATTGGCTGCAGAAATTGTCCTGGCTCCGGCCGGCGCCGCGCAATCGCTCAGCTTGTCTGATCAATGTGCCCCGAGTGTAACGCCACGGCCAGCCCCGACTCAGCAAACGGCCTCTGGTTTCAATACAGCGCGCTGGAATCCTGACCTGGGCGAAAAATAAATGCGTGCTCATAGGAACCTCTGAATTAGAGATCCATCTGTCTGCCTGTCTCTCTGTCCGCTGGTAACCGCATTCCTGCCAGTCTGTCTGTCTGTCTGTCTGTCTGTCTGTCTGTCTGTCTGTCTCTCTATCTATCTATCTATCTATCTATCTATCTATCTATCTATCCATCTATCTATCTATCTATCTATCTATCTGTCTGTTTATCCGGCTTTCAGTCTACAGTATCTATCTCTGTATGTCTGTCTGTCTGTCTATCTATCGATCTATTTATCTGTTGGCTGGCCTGATTCTGTGTTGACCTGTCCATCTGTTTCTCCTCATGCGTGTCTGTCTAATTGTGTTTCAACGGTGAGGCTTGATTGACATTGTAGGTTTCATCATCCAGGTCCTAGCTTTTCCCATCGTGTTTTTCTCTTCAACGTGAAATTGGTTTTTGAGCTCAAAGCAGTGGAAATCTACCATTCTAAATGAGCATGGTATGTCTGGAAATTGCTCTGAGGAAATAACAGTTTAGATATATTTGGACGCAGCTTCACACAGTGTTTGGATGAAACTCCTCAGCATTAGCATAGCGACACAACTAATATGCTTCTGATGACCAAACTTGCGGAAGTGTTATGTGTGTGTGTGTGTGTGTGTGTGTATTTGTATGTGTGTGTGTGTGTGTGTGTCCACGCGTGTTCACAAAGTCTCATTACATGCATGGGCTCCAATATGTGCACATGCAACTGTAATGAGATGTGAAAAGGTAGGGAATCATCAACACTCGCGATCATAAAACCGGTTTCACCCCTTTAATGAGATATTTATAGGGGTTGACAATATCAACAAATGAAAGGTGGTGTTGCACAGATGAAGTGTAATTGTGTAATTGTGGAGACACGGCCGAGGCTGCCGCAGCCTCACAGATCCTGTTTTTCTGATTGCCGAGTGGCGGTCGTGTGTGGTGATGTCTGAACGCACCGAAGCGCCTCTATCTGCCTCCTAGTGCATACATTTACATTTAGAGGTGTGTGTGTGTGTGTGTGTGTCTGTGTGTGTGTGTGTGTGTGTGTGTGTGTGTGTGTGTGTGTGTGTGATGTGTGTGTGTGATGTGTGTGTGTGTCTGTGTGTGTGTGTGTGTGTCTGTGTGTGTGTGTGTGTGTCTGTGTGTGTGTGTGTGTGTGCCTGTGTGTGTGTGTGTGATGTGTGTGTGTGTGTGTGTGTGTGTGTGTGTGTGTGTGTGTGTGTGTGTGTGTGTGTGTGTGATGTGTGTGTGTGTGAGTGTGTGTGCGCATGTGCGTGTGTGTGGGTGGGGTCTGTGTGGTCTGATAAGAGGAACCACAAATGAATGGCGTTTTAATCACAGCGCTATTCATATTATCTCCGCCTTTGCCTTAGAACAAGGGTTGAGCAGCAAAGCTCAGGGTGGCGCTACCAGAGACACGCCTTATCTCAGCCCAGCGCTCTGTTCTGTGCAGCAAAAGGCCACACTAAAAGAAACAGTGTGCAACACGCACTGTTTCAGCGGCAGTCAAAGGGGAAGAGGTGTCGCGTTGATACTCGCAGAGATTTCGGTTTTAACGGGCAGCCCGGAATGCCGGAGTCACCATCTCACTATAAACCGTCGTCTTGTGAAGAAGTACATTTTTATTGTCATTGTTCTGTGACAGATGTTGAATTTCCTGTCCTTGGGCACAATACTGTACAGTGGGTTAACACAACACAATCTGTAATGACGTTTTAACGTTAAACCATATAACCAAATGCAGGGAAACAAAAGTTGTACATTACACACATTGTCGATAGTGGTGATGTATATACATTTGTAATATTCTCCTTCTCTGGGCTTCCTCTGTGTGTCTTCGGCCTGAGGCAGCCCATATTCCTTTTTGATAATTACACAGGCGTAGATGTGCAAATGTGGTCATTAATAATTTGAAGCAGCTAAACACTCACACTTGACTGAACCAGAATATTTATTATTTGGAGCACATCTCCACTAGAACCAATCTTATGGTGTGTGTGTGTGTGTGTGTGTGTGTGTGTGTGTGTGTGTGTGTGTGTGTGTGTGTGTGTGTTGCATTGCATTTTTATCA
This sequence comes from Urophycis tenuis, assembly GCA_036785325.1. Lineage (NCBI taxonomy): Eukaryota > Metazoa > Chordata > Actinopteri > Gadiformes > Phycidae > Urophycis > Urophycis tenuis. The sequence continues at coordinate 8,724,775 of JAXIVH010000015.1, forward strand.
AGAAAACAACAACAACAACAACCACAACAACAGTCACTTGGATTGTGGATTCTACTTTTGTAAACTATGACGTTTACCTGCTTCTCTTTTATGTACGATTCTTATATATATATACCATGGCTACGTTGCAGCAACAGCCGGTGAATTGAGAAGAAATGTGTGTTCCACTTAGTATAACATTGTATTACACACACACACACACGTCATGAAGTGCTCCTCTGTGCATCCTGACTCGGTGGGTATACGTCCCTCACTGTAACACTGGGTCTAAAATGGACCGGCTGCCGATGCTGTTGTAGGACCTGGAGGAGGACTTCCCTCGAGCAAAGCTTTGTAGTCATCATGATCCAGTATATTGCTGGATCTTTCATTATTTTAATTGTTTCAGATGTCTAATCTCCTATGGAGCATATACATACATCTATAAAAACATATAGACATATGTATATACTACGACCTACAGCATTGGGTTGACTCATATCATGAAGTCATAAGAATGGCACAGAGTGCTGGCAACTGCTGAACGAGCCAATTAGTGTTTTCTCTTTATTCACATTGTAGTTGTGCACCTTCAGGGGTATTTCGGCATGTGGTGTGAGATCCAATCTCCCCCTTTGCCGTTTTTTGGATCCGCTACGCCGGCACAAATGGAATAGTTGGCCGACAGACAGGCTGTTAAGTGGTTGCTTGTTGTTCTTCATTGTCTCCTTGGGTTTTCAAGAGGCTTGCTCACACTGGCGTGCTGAGGCTCTTGTCATCCATTGTGTTTGTTCGAACAGCCAATTTGGCTCATTTTCACTTGTCCGATGTAGCATTGTGCTAATTTCATATGAAGGGCTCAATGCTTTTTTTAGTGTGTGTGTGTGTGTGTGTGTGTGTGTGTGTGTGTGTGTGTGTGCGTGCGTGCGTGCGTGCGTGCGTGTGTGCGTGTGTTTGTGTGTGTGTGCGGGTGCATGTGTGTGTGTGTGTGCGTGGGAGTGTGTGAGTTGTTTTGTTTTAAAATGGTTTGCTGTGTTTTACTTGACCTGTAAAGTGATTTACACTTTTTTGGTTTGGTGATTCATTTGTCAGAGAAGGTTGAAATGGAGCATAAATAGCCTAGCCTGGTTGCCATGAATCTCAGAGACTAAACAGATAAACAGAGGGTGTTGTCATATCATTTAGACCCATTAGGCATAGAAGAATACGTCATGGCAAAAATTTGGACAACAAAGTTATGCAGGTGGAATTCTGCCTTATTCACATGAATGAGGCAGGGGGGATTCATTTTACACGTGTGTGCTATACCAGTACATACATGGTGTTACTATGTATTACTTGTCTCTTTGGATGTGAATAGAATATAAATTTGAAAATATATATATATATTATATATTGAAAAAACAAATGCTTATATCTAGCAACAAAAATGGTGCACATTTTGTCTGTCTTCCTCGTTCTGCACGATGTATTGCAATGCTTCATTAATGACCACCAATGGACAAGGCGTGCCTGTGTGTTTGTGAGGTTTACTTGTTATGAACAGTGATGGATCATTAACCATTGAGGTCCATCTGATGTCTTCTGATGTTACATCTCTGAACTCAAGCTCTGAATTAAAATCTAAATTGATTCATTGGCCCTTGGTATTGGGTTGCCTTTAAGCGTATTGGAAATATACTTTCCAAACCCTAATTTAGCATAAAATATGATCACTATCAGTATCAGTATTGGTGATTTCCAAGTGAATGTGTATTGATGTCAAGGCAGTCGCACTGCAGCTCTGACATAACATGCCGTATGTGGATGTGTCTCTGCCTGAGAAGCTAAATTAATCTTCCTCCTCTCTCAAATGCGTGATATCATTTTGAAGGGACAGGTGCGATGTTATCAGCCTCATCATCATTGATATTTGGTTTTGCTGTTCAACACACGGCATCTCCCCTCTCCGGCTGACTGTTTCATACGAGAGAGAAAAGAAAAGAAACATTTCGCAGTGGCGTGACATTTCCCACAGAAACACCTCGAGACCTTTAAAAATAAAATAATTAAATGAAAGGTAAAGCCAAAGGAAGCGACATTACCCTTCCTATTTTCGGAAAATTAACATTTTTATTTGCCCATACGCCCACATCACCCGAATCCCCCGCCACTAAAGGTGTCCCACGGGGGGGGGGGGGGGGGGGGGGGGTCGGCCCCGAATGGGTTCCGTTAGCGCTGGCGCCGGTCGGGAACGCGAACCCGGGGCGAGGCAGTGCCGCACATTGCACCGCGTTGCTTCATGTGTGAGTGTGTCGAGAGGCACGGAGCCCGGCTGAGCTCTGCCTGCTCACACTCACAGGTTGTCTGATCCGTTGATCACTGGACAGACATTACTGTACCCACGTTACCGCTGCTTGCTGCCTTGCACAGGCCAACAGATAGGGGACACCCGATTCTTTATTTTCTTTTTTTCCCTTCAACGGCGTTCTCTTCCAGGGGGCGTTAAAGTGCAGCTCGAGACTTGCGTCTTGAGAGCCTTGAGCGCCAGCGAGAGAACGAGAAGCGAAGGGAGAGGCAGCAGTGTGGGATGGAGAATGTGTGGGAAGTTTGCATATGGTCACAGGCGCGTTGTCTTGTGTACAGCGCATGCACGCATTAGTTATTCTCTAAAGAAGGTAGCCTGGTATCTGTGTGATAACCCGCCATGACTTCACGGGTTATATCGCAGGTCGCCATTGTCTTGAATATCCACCGAACATTGTGTGTTTATTTGTAATCATGTGTTTTCTTGTTTGTTCTTGCATGCTGCCTCATGTACAGCCTCCCTGTATTATTTATATCTGTCACCTGTCCTCTTGTGTAACAGAAACTCCAGCGCTAACAAAGTGAAGGCTGACCTGCAGAGGAATACGCTTCAGAAAGTACACACACACACACATATGCATACCCAACACATGCTATTTACAAGGCATCCAAAAGGGAATCATACACAGACACACACTTACACACACACACACACACACACGTGTGCGCACATTCCACAATTAGCTCTGAACAGTGTAAGCTGAATGTTGAATAATCTGTTTGTTCTTTTTGACTTCCTGTACCACGGTCATACGGAATAATCTCAATCTTAGTCAATAAATGTGTCTGTCTGTATGTCTGACATCTTGTGTTTTATAT
>JAXIVH010000015.1:8730418-8752918 GCA_036785325.1 Urophycis tenuis
GAAAGCTGAGCAGAGCTCTGTGGCCATCAGGAAAGAGTTATGGATATTCCGCATGGTGTGGACAGAGAGATGGGGCCCCGAAATGATCCGTGTGAAACATTTGATCAGAAGACATGAAAACTTCTCGTTTTGTGGTTTTATGTGAAATATTTGTTTTTGGAGTCGGTTGTTTCTCTGAATAGCTTGGACTGGGTTGCACAAGCTATGCGTAGGTTTGTTACTAGGTCTGTGTGGATTTAGTCCTTCCTAAATCCTTAGTAACCGGTTAACTAGGTTATTTTCAAAGTACTAGCGGTCAAAGTTTGGTTGCATGCCAAAAACATGAGCAATGTTCTAACTAGTGCCTTCATCACGACCTCATCTGAGTGGCAACAATTCAAGAAGAAGAGACAATGTAAAAACTGAAGTCAACTTGCTTGAGGATATCGCGTGAAAGGGCAGGCATTCACGGTATGTTGTTGAAGGCCGTTGTTATGGGTTGTATAATGTTGGGCGGGCACTCTTTTATTTGTTCAATTTTCCCAATTATCTTTTCACACTTCAAGTTGAGAATTGTTAAAACCACTGTGGGGAACTTGTTTTTAACATTCAATGATCATAACAGGCTTCATTCAGACTGTTTCTGAGACTGTCTCACTGGGTTGGAGTCACAAACTAACCTCTGCAAGCCCACCCTTGAGGGCCAGCTCTTCAAGCGGCACCTGTCATTTGTGAACAAAGGACTTAACCATGGAAAACAAGACAAAACGAAATGAAATGTTTCCGACAAGGAAGTCATGATATGAAATCCCTTAAGTCAGGGAAAGCGAGTTCCACCACGTTCTATTGAGCCGTCGAAAAACAACACCAAGCCCCAACAGGGAGGAAGTAAGGGTGGAGAATCATCCCCCGGTCAAAAGCCATGCGTGGCAGGAGGTGGTCCGAGACCTGACGTCGAGGCCTTACTCCACCCTGGGGCTGCTGGACGTCCCAGAGGATTCCCCTGGTTGTAATTGGCTTTGATGGAGTGGAGAGGGGCAAGCCTTTGCAGCCACAACACATCCTGACAGAGAACCCGGTCAGATATTGACGAGATAAATAGCCAGCCAGACCGCTGTGTCTGGACCCCAAGCTGGTTAACCATCCGGTGCCTTCTGTGACCCCCATGGGAACCCCCCCCCCCCCCCCACCCCGACCCTGTTCCGCCTCAAACCAGCCGCCATCAGAGAAGGTGCGCTCGATTAAGCGATCGGCGTCAAAGGTCGATGATGACGACAGCACTGATGCCCCGAGGCAGAAAGTGTTTGCGGCCGAACCATCCAAAATAGTAGGCTGAGAGCAGCAAGTTCATCACAGAAGAGGAGAAACTGGAGCTTGAAAAAATAAAGCTGAATCTTCGAATGATAAAACTACAAAACCACTTGGCTAGACATCCAAAGACGCAATTGTGTAATGGTATAAATTTAGACCAATTGATGTCATAAAACTTATATTATTGTTTGTGTGTTTCAGGTTATTGAGTGTGTGGCAAAGACCATCTCGCCCCCTTCGCCCCCAAATTAGACCATCGTTCCCCAGATTAGACCATCATTGCCCCCCCCAGATATAATCATCATCACCCCTGAGACTAGACCATCATTCATCCCCAGATTAGACCATCAACCCCTAGATATCGCCATCACTGCTTAATTCGAACCACAGATCATTAGACCATTAGATCACCCCACCCCCCAGATTAGACCACCGCTGGAACCCTCCACTCCATGGCGGTCGTTGCGTAGGACAATGCATGAGTCCAGCCACTGCTGCGGCACCACGAGGAGTGCCAGCAGACAACAAAGTAACGTGAATACTCGTGAATACATCGCGCCCAGGAGAGGGCACTGTTGATCAAGGTACTGTAATTAATCACCACTGCTAAAATACCAAATAACCTAAAAAAAAAATGTGTAGAGGAAACTAGAGATGCACGGATGGGCTATTATTTCATCCGCGTCCGGATCACACAACGCATCACTCGTCCGCCATCCATCTGCACCAACACTTTTTTGACCAATTTTCAAAACCGCACCCGCAACCCGCCATCCATCGGTTGTTTTCAGGTCTGTAGGCAATGCGAGGCGCTGCTGATGCCAGGCTAGAAAGTGATTGCCTGTTCTTGAAAGGATATAGATTACGGTATTTAAGAATGTGTCTATATTTTTTATTTGATTGGTTAAACCGCCACCCGCCCGAATTTACTTAAACTATTATTTTTTGTCACGTCATCCGCCCCATCCGCGGTTTAGCCGCGGAGTCCGCGGCTGCAAACGCCAACCGTGCATCTCTAGAGGAAACCACCTTTGTCAGGACATGTGTCCCGTGTCCTCTCCAGCGTACCAATAGAGCGGCCGTGTCCCCTGTCTCGAGACCGGCCGTCGGGGGAAACGATTCTCTGCATCCGTTTGCAGGGTTGAGCAGTGGTGTCGAGGCAGTGCTTTGATCCAAGCGTCTTGGAATGTAATCGTTATCCATTAAGCATGGCTGGCGGGGCCGAGCCCATTGAACTCCACATCAATGACGTCCGAAAGTTGGACAGGATCCATTGGGAGATGATCAACGGACGGATAAGTCAATTTGAGAAGGTAACGTTTCTTTCCGCCCCCAACCCACCCATCCCCACTGAGGTACTTACTGTCCAATTGATGGCCATCTTGCCCACGCTGTTCCTCTCTGGGGAACAACTGTTACTCTCCCTCCCTCTCTCCCCCCCCCCCCACCCCCCATGCCCCGCCTCACCCTCCCCTGATTGGAATCTATCTGGTGCCACGGAGGGGGGCGTGTCAGTGACTCTGACCCTGTGTGTGTGGTGGTGGTGGTGGTGCTGCTGCGGACCCCGGGACCCTGCTGTGTGCTGCAGTGTGTTCAATAATGCAGGGCCACAGAGTGCTGCTGCGCGGGGGGAGCCGGGAACCCCCCCCCCCCCCCCTCAACACCACGGCCTCTTCCAGGGAACAAAAGGGGAGGTTAACACAAACACAGGCGCGGTGCGCAAAAAAAAAAAAAGAAAGAAGGCGAAAGAAAAGATATAAATAACCAAGGACAAAATGAAACAGGTGAATGCACGGGAAAGGGGGAAGCTCAGTGGCTGTTCGCTCGCATGGAGAGGAAGCGATGGGAAGGAGAGGGGGAAAAGGCGAGAGGGAAGGAAAAAAGCGAACGTGACCCAAACCACCCGAGAAACACCATTTGCTCGTGACCGTTTAAACCCCCACAATCCGCTGGAAAGAAAACAAGGTATATACGGGGATATGGAGAGAGCGGAATGGAAAGATGACCCAGCTTTCATATCAACCCAAGCATGTTCATTTAATATCATGGTCAAGGAAAGTCATTTCCTGCTACCGAAGCGTCCGGGGGTTAAGCCTGAGCTCAGTGACCCCGACGCGCGCCAGGGGGATTTCTGCGGCGTTTTTTGCTCACGAGAAGCACGACACCAACGCCATTCAAGGCTGCCGGCGAGCTACTGGGGGACTAATCACGTGGGTGAGATATTTCTACAGCGGGCGCAAGGATCTCTAATTATTCTGTTTAGCATGCCGCAGCGGCAGAGTATTGTGGCTTTGGATGCATTTTAATTTGATCGCTTGACTGGTTCATTTAAAAGAAGGACATCCGTGGCCAAGGTTGTTTTCAATCAGGTCGTTATTTTGGTCTCCGCGGGGCAGTGGCTGAAGTGACTTATTTGGTGGGGGGGGGGAGAAAACGCACAATCATCAGGCTTTTCTGGCTTCAAAAGTATCCCCTGTCCCATCTACAGTGTCTTCGCTCAGCTCCCTGTTGCCCCTCCCCCCCCCCCCCCCCCCCCCCCCTCTCTCTCTCTCTCTCTGCTGTTGAAACTCCAATTCAACAGCAGAGAGAGAGAGAGAGGGGGTGGGGGGGGGGGGGGGGGCATTGTGTGGTTGGAACAAGCCGCATTAGAGGCCCCGCGATTGGGCTATATCTGAAAAAGGAAGACACATGCATTGTAGTTCCCCTGGAGCTGGGGACTGATTTGGACGACTGCCTCAGATATGCAAATTGGGGTATTGTACGCATCATATGGAATGGCTTTGGCTGTGGAAAATTAATAAATCTTTTTTTTTTCTTTTTTTTTTTACACCAAACAAAGAAGCCTGAGGTCTGCTCTGCAGGACATGTCTCCTTGTATTTGAATCTGGAATATAAAAAAATAAAAAAAACAGTCTTGTCTCAGACCTGTCTTCACAAATACATTAAAAAATTTCAATGTTATCAACTTTCGTCATGCATCCATGTAACTCACCAACCCTGCAGACGCACAGTGCCTAGCTTAGTGCCCAGCTTAGTGCCCAGCTTAGTGCCCCGGGGGGCAAGAATCAGCACCCATAGTTATCTGCGCGTGGAGCAAGGTGTCAGGGCTCATCCTAATATAGAGGTCCCCAGGGAATTTATAAGGGCGACAGGTTGGAATTGCCTCAGATGTTTCTGAGACAACAAGCCATCCGCACAGAGAGTCCTAGTCCTCTCCCCCTCTGTCGGTCTCATCTCACTGCTCGACATCAAGCCTGGGTTTGTTCCTGTTTGTAGCCCTCTTTACACACGCGCGGTTCACACGCCTTAACCTTTTCAACTTGCTCCCATGAGCCGTACCTTTCATCATCATTTGACCGTGCAAATGCTAATTTTCATTTTCCTTTTTTGCATATCAGATGTTTCACAGATGCCAGGGGGCCAGCTTGCCTAGTTGTCTGAAGGCACACACACAAGCACATATACACTTAATTATTTGACACGAACATTGCGTCAAAAACCATAATGGTGTACATCCAATAGATCCAGGACCTTGGGTCTGTCGGTCAGTAATAATCCCGTTCTCAGGGGATAAATGTATGTCTACCTCCAATGTCTAATATCCTAGTACCCTGTAGTACCGACCCAGTGAATATATGTCATATTGTGTTCTATGGATCATTTCCCCAGCCATTACACTACACATTTATTGATATCATCAGTTCACCTCAGTGTTGTGAATTTTATGTACAAAACAAAATCGTTGTGCTGTGTAAAATGAAATGCACTCCAATCTCTGCCGTGGATACCTTTATGATGTGGATGCATGCTATAGTCCATGTCAACGCCGTAAAATGAAAAATAAAAAAAAGAGCATTGAGTCAAGGGTAAGGAGGCATGCTCCAGAACGCCAGACCATAGAGCACGCAGCACGCGGAGAATGCACGGCCTGCTCGAGTCCCCCCCCCCCCCCCCCCTCCCAACTGTTTTCCTCCTAATGAAAATGTCTATCGATTTTTTTCTTAAAGCGCAACAGCACAATACACAGATGGGGAGAGCAATGGCGCCATCTGCTGTAAAAAATAAAAATAAAAAAGGCTCATTAATTTCAAAAACTTGAATTCCTTTTAAAAGCAGTTGCATGCTTAAAAATGTAAATCTTTTTCATTAAGTCAATTATTCGTTTTTTTAATTCTCCACTTCATAAATTTGTCTATAAAATAACTAACAGCAAATGCCATCACAAGTTACCGGAGTCCAAGGTGATGTCTTGTGCTTGCTTTATCCAACCAGCAGCTGAGGACGAAAAAACAACAAGACGTCTGTCATAGTGATGCATGAACCAAATATCTGAATTGAACTGCAACATTAAGCAGCAAATGTCTGTTATTTGTACTTGCTACATTATACGTACGGTGTACGCCAGCTCTTTCAAAACTGCTCACGTGGAACAAAACAGCGGGGCAGCATATATAGTCATCTCCACTGTACCGGGGACCATTTTTTTACTTCCAAAAATCTAAACGCATTACGCCACAAATGCATCTTTTTCTCCGGATCGATGGTGGATCCATGTGAAATCATCTAAAAGTGCGCCGAGCGCATGTCCCTCGGAGAAATGGAGGCCGACACACACACACACACACGCGCGCGCGCGCGCTCAACGCTCAATCGCAAGGCATCAGCCCCAATCTGTTATAACAGATAGAGTCCCGTGCGCGGTGTGTTCTTTAACCTGCCCCTCCCACCGCTTCCCTGCTATCTGTATGCTCTTTCCAGCTCTTTATCGCGGTGACTGAATGTGTGTGTGTGTGTGGGGGGGGAGGGGGAGGTCCCCGGCCCATTACCGTCCCCCCTGTGTGATGAACAGCATCCCCTTGCGAGCATCCATCAATGCAGCCGGCCCGGAGAGCCTAATAAGGGTAAAAAGAAATGGGCCACCTGGAGGTGGGCTGATGGATGATGTTCCGGGGATGGTCTGAACGGCCAATCACAGCTCAATACCGGCCAGGGCAGAGCGCGCCGGGGTATCTTGGCCCGGTCGCAAGGGGGCCGGTGGAGAAGAAAAAAAGTGTGCCAACGAGGGAGATCACACCGTTTAATTTGCACAGCTGTATGTGCGCCCCCCCCCCCCCCCCCCCACACACACACTTCCCCTCCCCCGCCCAATTAACCGAATGAGTAAATAGTTATCATCAAAGCGCTGTACACACAGAATGCTCGCCCTGAGGAGACAAAGCACGGCGGCGTCCTGCATACTGGACGAGGGATGTGCACTCATCCCGTGGACTTCAGAGGCGTGCACTCAAATTAAATTTGACGACATTCCCTTCGATCTCGAGCAGACAAAGGATCACTCCCACCCCGTCTCGGTATGGCCGAGTGTCGCTCCCCAGAACCTCCCGGGTTTGCACAGCTGGATGAAGTGGATTTGACCCCTTTTGCCGAGTTGTTTGCTCAGAAGTCATCCCTGCTCTCTCCGTTCTATTAACCTCCCTTTTTCTTTTTTTTCTTTTTTTTTGGTCATGTGTGCGGCATGCAACCAAACAAAAAGGATTGACCCGGGCTGTTTTCTTTTTCATAACACACAAAGTCACTCGATTCTTCCTCACCCTTTTGCTTCCCGCGTGAAAAACAAACCCAGAGGAATGCGGCTTCTCCGACAGCTTCTCCGGGAGAGTGACCGGTGCGTAACGGTCAATATTGACCGTGTCCGCCCCCCCCCCCCCCCCCCCCCCCCCGCATTGTCATCGCCCCCACAGCGACCCTTCTCTTCTTGACCTGTGACTAGCCTGTCGGTTCTTAGGCACTAAAGAAATGCGTTGCTGCCGCGGAGCAGTGACCTCCAGGCCTTCCCGGAGGACACGTGAGCGAGAACCCCCCCCCCCCCCCCCCCCTCGTTTCTTTTTACTCACAAAAGCAGAGCTGAAACCGACCAAGGTGAGGTCTCACGCGGTCTTGCATGTGTGGGCCGCGAGTCGTTTATCAAGAGTCCGCCTGTCGTGGTTAAGGGAGCTTATTTGCGATAAAAAACCTCCACCGTCCGCTTTCATCGCACCCCAGGGAGGGAAGCTCATGCGTTTCGCATTAGACCTTTGACCCTCGGCCGACGCCGGGCGGAGTGGGGCGTGTTCATCAAGTGGTTCTGGTTTCTCGTCGTCCCCGTTACCGAAGCCTGATTAACAGATGCATATTGAGGTTCTGATTGATTTGAAGTCTTCCTGCATATTTTCCTGCAGCTTAGGATAAGCCACGTGAAGTGCAAAAGAGGTCTTAGTGGGAATCAGTCTCCAGTGTAATGCGGGGGGGGGGGGAATATCAAAGGAGGATGACATTGTATTTCTGTTATGTCCTACTATACGGCCATAGTCATCAGTAAATCCATTACTAAAGTTTACTTTTACAACCGTTGTAAAGTAAATTGGTTCATGTTTACCCGTAGCCTTACATTTTATCTTCACATGCACCCAGCAGCTCGGTTACAAAGTCGCAGGCTCTGACACTAGCAGGCACATTAATGAGTCAATTAATTAGTAACACATTAGTTGTTGACTCCCCCACGGAACTTTGTTTTGAACAACAACGCGCCGTTCCTCCGTGAGTCTCAACAGAGATCCACCTCTGAAGAGGTTTGCATCGACATGACCTGAGAGACCGCTGCTATCTCGCTAACCCCCCCCCCCCCCCACCTCCTCCTCAGCATTTCCCACCGCACTCTGAGGAGCAGATATTTTCCCGAGCGCTGGCACAGACAATTTGCGTGTTTGACGGTGCTTTGTAGTTTTACGGACGCAGTGGGCATGCTTCGCGCGCGCGAGGGACGGCAAAGGAAACGCTCATATCCAAGCACCAGATTGAGCCGACAAATGCCTGTAAATTCCAGAGGAGGCCTCACTGGAGGTGCACGTCCCCTGGGTCGCCCACACCACAAGGGTTTCCCACCGCTCCTGTCGAACGCATTGGGATTGTCCGGGTTGTGGTTTGCATACCGAGTTTGACTGTAGCCAAGTCATCCAGGTTGAGGTTGTTTGGCGGTGAAATTTGTTTCGTCACCCGGGAAGAAGGATTTCTACTGTTGTGTTGCCGTTACGTTGTGTGTGTGTGTGTGTGTGTGTATTTCGGACTATGATGTGTGACTGACTCGCGCGACATACGACGCAATGTGGTGAAAACGCGGATTAGGGCTCATTCAAAAGGTGATAGGGGCTCAGCCATCCGAGGGGCACTGCTTTCTTGTCCTGCAGAGGCCCCAACATGGAGGAGAGGGTGGCTGCTGGCATTACGATCTCGAGGTAGTCGGAGAGAGGATCTGTCCTCAGAGGATTTGTCCTGAGACAAAATGTACTTGCAGTGTGCTGCCCGTTCTGGTTTGCGTGTGTAAAACATCACTCCCGCCCATTGCCTCATACCATGCTGTGTGTTTGTACATGTCGAGCCGTCACTCTGCACCCCTAGAAATAGAGCAACATGAGAAGCCGTAACCGATGGCGTATTTCAACAGCCACACAGTGTGTCCGGAATGGATCCAGCTTGTTATCTCTCCGCACACTGGCAACAGCTCCCTCTGTGTGCTGCTGAGGAGCTCAGCACTGAATGAGCCCAGAAAGGCCTCCGCGGACCAGCCAACATGGGTCTGGCTTCATGATGGCAACAGAGTAGACGCGTCTGGGGTTGAACCAGCAGTGTCAAAGGACAATTAAGTGCTCTCAAGCATTCCCAAACACTGTGTGGTACAAGGCCTAGGGGATAGGTTCCCAGTTTCCAAGCGTGTGGTAAGACATGGCTGTTCATTAGCTTAGTGGGTCGGCTTCATATATGACTTGGCTGCAACGCATTCTGGATATTCCCCTCGATGGACGCAATGGTAACACAAACTATGTATTATTAGACAGATTTACAGTGTTTTCAGCTTTGTATATGTGGTTATCCTAACGGTGTCTTGCCTCCAAAGCCTTGTGGCTGTATTTATGTCTGTGTGTGCGTGTCTGTATAGATATAAAAAGTTATGTGGCAAACAAAGTAAGTTCAAATTCAACCCATGAACATATTTCCACATATTACAAATATAATTTTTTGACTTCATGTAGATTCTATTGAAATATATTAGATGTTTTTAAGTGCTGCGGGAGTTAAGTGCTACCATCAATTCCTGGCACTTGAATTAAAAAGAATATATGGAGGAGCCTCTCAACAGTGTGAAATGAGTCCCCCAGGTGGGGAGCGAAAAGGGTGCCAGCCGGAGAACTTCACCGTAGAACAATGTCTTTCCTTGTTTCCTATACGTGGATGGCTGTTAACCGTTGAGAAATGTGGAGAAACAATCTTGTCAGCCGTGGGCAGTTCCAAGTCTGTGGCTTCATGGTGAGTGATGCTTAAGCGGTTTCCATAAATGACAATTTCCTTCAAGTTGGAAATTGATTTAGAAAAATGTTCTTGTGCACTCTGACCCCTTTTTTGCTTCCAGCTCAGTACTGATTTTGACTGATCCAGATTGTTATACAAGTGGAGCTAAACCACTTGTATAACATTGTTTTTTTTTCTGTCCTCGTCTTCTTAACCTCATTGCTGGAAGAGTGACTGGGATCTCTGCAGAACATGAGATATGCTGGAAGCCAGAGTCTGGCGAGAGTCATGTGCCTGACGGAAAGTTACCGAATCCACAGAGGAAGCAAAGGGGGGAGGGTTTCATTTATTTCACTCTGTGCATTTGTTTTGAAGTTTGTCTCCAATTATCATGACCAAGTAACCTCCTCAGGGCAACAGTTGTTTTTTTTTATGGGAACATGTCACAGACACACTTCCAAAGCTGCTGCTCATTTGCTACAGAACAGATTTCCCTTGACTCAAAGGATCAAACACAATGGCTCTCTTTAGCGATTAAACCTGCATTTTATTCTCCCAGGAAAAAAAAAAGTCACTTATTACCGCCACAGCAATGATACCTAGAGTTACTTGAGGGTACACAATCCATAGCCTCAATGAGAACATCATGGACAGTATGGTCCAGATGTTCTTCAATTCCCTTCCAAAGTTCTTTTAAAGAAGTTGGCTGACACAACCAGCCAGACAGCTGAAACCATAGGGCTGCATCCCAACAGACCCTGCTTACGTCACTGGAATATATTTTGTCCATTGTGTGTGTGTGTGTGTGTGTGTGTGTGTGTGTGTGTGTGTGTGTGTGTGTGTTGGGTGGAGTCACATGTCGGGTGGAGCATCAGTGAAAACAGATTTTTAAGGGGAATCAGAGTATTACTGTTAATCTGCCTAAGTAGGAAAGCATAATCATTTATTAGTTGGAGTTAGACTTGACAGGGTGTGTCCGAGATCGTGCGATAACATGTATGTGTGGCTCTCTGTGTCTCTGCAATTAGGCTTGCATTGCAGATGTGTGCATCTGTATATTCAGCAGGTTTCTCTGTATGCTTTCCGCTCTCCTACTGCAGATGAAATATGCGAGCGGAAATGGGCTGTAGGGATTACGTTTGTACAGTTTCATATGGAACCCTATTTTCTAGTGCTGAGCAGTAACCCAACATATTAAGGACAGATGCCTATATTTCCTTAGTAACCGATTCTCTGTTTATTGTTTAAGCTTTCATTGGGATTTGAGTTTCAAAGTATATGAAAAATTAATACATTGAATTTGACGCATGGACCTGTATGTGCAAAACTTTACACCGAGCTGCATATTTAAAGTCGCCATGCAGACAGTTGGCGCTCGGTTCTGGTGACATTTTGGGAAAGGGAATTGGAAAACGGCTTAGCAGAAACGTGGAGGAACGGGGGATTCTGGAGGGTTTAATATCTCCACAAACACCGTAAAGCACCGCCTGTCCAGTTGTTCAGCAGCCAGTTGGGAATTCACCCTCCGACCGTGGAAGAGTGACTGATGGCCACATTGAAAAATGCTTAACAACACCAACAACAACATTCACACACAAAACGTAAAGAGTCCTACTCGTAGTTCTGAGTTTAACCGCGGTGTGTTTTTGAAAGACAAAACACGCCATCCATTGTCTGGAAGTCTTCACACTCTTTCATGGAGACTTGAATAGATCAGAAAGTCGGCTGAATAGGCACATTGTTGGCTGTAAACGCCGTCCTCCAGTGGCTGCCCTCGGCGGTGGAGGGCGGCGGCGTCTATTGATCAGCGGGAGATTCAATCGAGCCGGCACCGCGGGATCATTATTTGCTTTTCTCTATGGCCTGGGTGGGATTTACAGACAGTCTATACGTTCCTATTGTGTGCATCGTTTTGCATAAATACCCTGCGATGAAGGAGGCTTGTGTTCGATTTAGCGGCAGTGTGCTCTGTATTGTCACATTACGGAGCCCGTTTGGTATCTATGTGTTATGCTGTCTAATATATGCATTAGCTATGTCGTCCGGCTCTCGTGAAGCGGGGATTTGTATCGCTGTTCTCTCCTCAGTCTCATCTCAGGGTATCTCATTATCTCTATTTTGGTATATGGATTTTCTTTGCTTCCAATTTGAGAATCGAAATTGAAATGAAATTGTCTTGTAAATAATTCAACTGCGCCGTGAATGCGCGCCTGCAAAGCTTTTGAAATTATACGAGTGGTACATGGCATGAGCTCGATCAATTATGTTTAGCTTCTGCACTTTCAGTCATCTTCTGGCTAAATGGATCTGTTCTCTCTTGTCCGTGTCATATGCACACCATTATGGCACACCTGCTTAGGGTGTGTGTGTGTGTGTGTGTGTGTGTGTGTGTGTGTGTGTGTGTGTGTGTGTGTGTGTGTGTGTGTGTGTGTGTGTGTGTGCGTGTGTGTGTGTTTGTGTGTGGGTGCGCGCGTGTGTGTGTGTCTGCATGCGCGTTTGCATGTTTGGATGTGTGGTAACTGTTTGAAAAGATTGCCGCAGAACATTACACTGTGTTTGGTATAATTAGAACACAGAGAAACCGACCATTAGCAGGCACGCTGTGTTAGTAAGCAGGTGGTCTCGCAGTCATGCCGACTCCTTTGTTTCTAAACACTACTATGATGAAGAGGGGTGTTGTAACATTTAAACGCACATTTTGTACTGTTAAAAGGAATACATAAGGTTATACAGTGTCACAGCACTGCACTTAGCAAAAGGCCAAGCAAAGTGCATTTTTCAAAGTGTGTGGATTCTGCAGAAATTTGGTAGAGCTTAAAAAAAATATATATGGTGCCCTTACTGTATGAGCGTAAGGTGTGATTGATGGAACAGGAATTTGTTGTTTTGACCTTAGTCGTGAGAAATCAAAGGTGACAGCGCAATCCATGTTTTAGGGGTCACACCTTGGCATCCGTGGCCCTAGGGAACTGTAGTTTAAGCCGCCAGTAAAAGTTACTAGTGTCTTCTCACAGTGTCCTGCGAATGCTCTATCCATTATCACTGAACAAACAACGTGGTGTAGAAGTGGCAGTGAAGCCTTTTAAATTATATTTAATCTTTAATCCATCAAGTTAATGGGTATTGAATCCGTCAAATTAATGACTTGGCCCTCAGTTGTGACATTAATTTAAAGAATGGATCCCTAAGACGAAAAAAAATGTCACACTTTGTAATTGTTCAGTGGGGAATCTCTGAGGAACAGCCACATGAAAGCTGTTACTATATATCTGACAACAGTGAATTCATACTATTTTTACTCACTCAATCAGTTGAAGGTCCTTGAGGAGTATTAGATCATAAACTGGGAAGTATGTTATATATCATACACTCATGTGATGATGTTAAGCAGTAAAAGAGATGTAATCATGTTCAAGTCATGGAAAACAAAGCAATTGTGAAAAAATAATTTCTTGGTATCTAGTCTATCTCACAAAAAAATAGCGTGCAATTTATATAGTAGTATAGTTACATCAAGTAGAACACATGTATCGACTATAGAAAACTACAGAAAATTAACCAGATAGATGCTAACCCTTGATGCAACCTGATAAGAACCTTAACAGAACATATACCAACAGTGTCTTGAATGCACAGAAAGGTCTTTCAACATAAGTGGAACCAAATGTCTCGAACAATGGCGCAGTGTTGTCCTGTTTGCTGTAGATCAGTATCCATACCCCTGGTCTTGGAAGTCAGAGTGAACAGAACGAATCGGCAACTCCCCAAGGTTTTCTACAAAACAACACATCCACAAGAAGACATACACCCATGTAAATGCATGTGTGCGCACACACACACACTTTTATACACACGTGTGAATGGAGTCACATACCCAAAAAGATACACAACAAAGGTCACAACATTAGCTTTTGATTAGTTGTCCTGACTTGCACTCTGAAATGTGCTATCAATTTGACGTTGAACATTTAACCTGTGGAATATGAATCCACCTACAAAGTGTAAAGGCACCTCACCCTATGCAGATCCATTCCCCGTGCAAGGTAGAGCCCAGATGTTTTTGGTTTCAGTCACACCCCATAACTTTAGTTAACTTAAAGCAGGAGTGGTGGGGCAGTTAAAGGTCTGACAGTGGGCTAGACAATACAGCTACTGGGTAACAAAGATGTGAAAGCCTTCAGACCAAGAGGCCGAGAAGTCCTCGTGGATTATCAGCTCAATCTGGGGACTGACTGTTTGCAACATTAGGGGACAAAGGAGGCCATTTGAACATGGTAAGAGAGAGAAGGGATTTAATAAGGTAGTGAGGGAGCAGAAACCTGAGTCGCTAATTGAAAGCAATTCTATGATGATGTTTGAAAATTGCGGCAGTGAAAGAGGAACTTTTTTTTTATTGTATTGATGTTGCAATGTCGAGGAAGGTTGAGAGTTGACATCTATCATGTCACAAGAATAGGATAAATAATTACAGGGAGCAACCAAAGAAAACTTAAACTTAAAGTTAAACTTTAAGAGAACTTTATGACAACTACAACTTTTGATTATGAATTGTCTGTTAATGAGTATTCATTGAATATTCATTCAGGAGCAATGCTTTCTACATGCTGCGTCAAATATGCTCTTTACAACTACTTTATTAATGCCTCAAAATTAAAGTGCTACCAAAGCTTTCAAAAGAAGCTAACTTGACCATGTCTCGGGAGACCAATGTCAGTGCTTTTTTGCTGAATCATCAAACGCCCCTATTTGCTTCGGCGTCAAACTATCACTAAAGCACTATCGTTTTGTTTCATGAAGGAATCAAGATGTTTGAGTTTCAGCTTGACAGACTCTTCTGACAGTTTCTCTGAGAACTTGGCACCTTTTTTGCTCACTTTGTATTACCAGACACTTTTGGCAAGCTCTTCGCACAGTGAGGGATCTGACATGCCCTCAGATGGCTGGGTAAGAACATTCAGCAGTCAACTTGACTCTCTGTGACAGCAGGAAGAAAAAGAGTTAGGGTCAATACTGTTCAACATGTCTGTCTTTGTTTCCTGATTTCTTTGTCTCTCCAAACAACTACCCCCCCCCCCCCCCCCCCCCACCATCAGGTCATCATTGTTACAATCCAATGAATATCTTCTGGTTGTGCTAAGGTTGAGGATGCATAATCTAAGTGTCCAGTAGCTAATGATTTGGTCAAACATGTTTTTGTCAAGTAGGGTTGCATGCACTGAAATCTTTTAAAGCTCAGTTGATAATGATACCAATATGGCCTCCCCCCCCTTCTCCTTCCAAAGGCAGATGTGAAATATATTGCTTTATGAAACAGTTCTTTACTGTAAACACCACAGAATCAAGGTCTTCATATCCGTCTCTGTGGCCAATTGACTGTGACTAGGTGCATCCATTGTATCAGCTGTGTCTGGTTAACTGTACAAGGTATTTAGAATAATCTTTCCATATTCACCATCCAGATTTGCTTACAGCTTTCATTTTGGCTAGCCCCTCTGCCCTCTCTCTCCCTCTCTCTCTCTCTCTCTCTCTCTCTCTCTCTCTCGTTCTGTGTTAAAGAACATGTGGAACCCATTCTCTTGCAGCGACGACCCCCGTGTTTGCTGGGAAAAGGGACGTTGCTTGCTATAGGCAAGCAAGCCGCACATCCCGGTCCGCACAAAGGAACCAGATAGTCCAAGCTTATTTAAAGCAGACAGAGCTTGCAACACAATGGAACACTATGTACATGCAGCCTCACTGACAAGATAGAAAACCTTTGGACTTTGGACTCCATGTACAGATTTAAAAAAAAAAAAAAAACAGGCATTGACATGTAGCTTAGTTCTACAGCTAATCTTGTGTTAATAGTAAATACGGTATGTGAACTGTTTGGACTACAAATTTGAATGAAATAAACAACAAACTCCTAAGTTGGCCGAGGAGAAGCCTAAATTAGCTTTTCTATTTTTTTGGCTGGCTGTTGCCTGGTGTTTTCACCTTCATTAACGTATAAATACATTCAGAACCCAGTTCTTCCCAGGATGGCACATCAGTTATCATGCTCTGGTTCTTCTCCAACCCCAAAACAAACCAAAAGATGGCTAAGACTCTCATGTAAAATCAAGGGCAGTGTTACTTGGGTCGCCAGGAGACTTGGGCACGTCTGAGAAAAATGCTAACAGCTGTGTACTGTACCGTAACACTGTCCCTTAAGCCATCTGACGTGTTAAGGGTAGTCTCTATTGCACCTATGCTTGTGATTTAAAGTTCAAGAGAGCTGGCTATAAACCCCCCACCTGCTAGCGGTCATCTAGGATGGACTGGAGGAACTACTATTGAGCTTGTGTTGACCGAGCTACAGTACACAAAGAAACCAAGATAAATAGACTGTGATTTACTGTACTATATACGTACAAGTATACATTGTTTTAGATGCAGCTGAATAAATAAGCAATGCATTTAGAAAAAAAAAAAAAAAGAACAATTCTTTGTTTCTTTTTATGGAATTTTAACATGCTGTAAAGCTCGCCTTGTGCTTCCAAATTGTTTATCTTAACTTAATAGTTTGGCTGGGCCATGCCACGCTGTAGGCCTATCATGTTGAGTACTGTAAACACAGGATTCTGTGAGGCATCAACCCTAAACCGTTATGTTTGACCTTGGAGAGTGGAGCTGGGCGCTATGGACCATGTGTTCCCTGGAACACACCCGCCTTGGAAGGTGTACCCCTTTAACTGCCCGAGAAGGACTCCGGTGTTGCCATAAAACCAATAATGAGAGAAAGTGTGATTCAAAAAGTAATAGAGGGGCCATGTTGATTTCATTTATCTGGTTTTGTCTCGTGCTCGTTTTCCCCCTGGCTTTCCAACGTGGCCATCTGCACTTTATGTACAGCAAGGCTGCTTTCATATCGAGCTATAATTGACATTACCTTTTTCGTTCAAAGAAAGAACAGTATGTATGTGGCCCCCCCCCCCCCCATGCATGCGAAAGATGTGTGGACCTAAAGATAAATGAGAAAAAGAGGTGTTTTTTCACTAATGTTTTAAATTATCTATTCCTCCATCACCGGCCTCATGGGTACACTTCACATCTTCAGCAGGACTTCTCAAAGGCTCAAGAGGTGAAAGAGACACTGAACGATTTGCCCTCTTATATCCACTTTCCTCCCCTTTTCCTTTGCATAAGGAGGACTGTGAGAAACATGGATATGAATGGGACACACTGATCTGCACCAGCTGATTTTACTTTATGAAATTCGGTCCATTTCTGTGAATGATGTAATTTGGCCAAACACATGCAATCCAGTTGGTTTTTCATTACGTAAAAAAAGTGCCTAAAGCTCACTCCACCTCGGTTTGTAACAAGAGATCTCACAGCCAAGTGCCACGGAAACTCGGAGCATCTTGAATTTCAGTGATAGAAGCAAATGCAGATGTCAGATTTGTGGATGGGACCATAACAGGCTGGTGCTGGCGTTGTTCGCCGTTTGTTCTCTAAGCCAAGAGGCTAACCAAATCCATCGGTGCCCTTGACAAAAAATTTGTGATCGAGGCCATGGAGTAGATGAAGATTGTATAACTTCTTTATGGCAGCTTAAATCAGCCCAAAATACACACCTGTGGTGATAAATAACGGCTTTGCCTTTGAGTCCTATGTCGTGCAATCTGTTGGATGTGTATCCAACCGTTTCATTATATTAGTCTTTATTGGCCGTGTGAAAACGTTTTTTACCTTACTCAGACCATATCATCTAACCCTGAATGGGTCAATTGCAAAGGCATTGGAAAACCCATGCTTTGTTCCCACCTTGTAATGCAAAACTTTTAGCGCACACAGGTTGACGTTGTAAATTCATCGCTATTTCCTTCACAGCCTCTAGCTAGCTTAAAGAAGCACCATCCTTTCTACTAGACTGTATACAAAATCTGATAGACACTTAATTTGTCAAAGCGGTAGAAAGAGCTGTCAAAGAGAGCTTGTGTTAGGTGATGTATCTGTCTTTGCCTGAATTAAAGTGATATGAATTGTATACTAATAACTGTAATCTAAAACAGATCTGAAGGACTACCGTCTGAGTAAGCCGAACAAATGCCTGTCGGACATTGCCAATGAGTGGTGCCCATTACTTGCTATTAATGAAAGCGCTACTCAAAATATAACACACACACACGCACACACACACACACACACGCACACACGCACGCACGCACACACACACACACACACACATCCACACACACACACACAGGCACACACACACATCCCGTCATCCTTGTAGCTCACGTTAAAGGTATGTACCAATGGTACTTTATATACAACTAGTGCTTTTCATCGGATCAACAGTGAAAGTGCTTGATGATTGGGTTCACCTCATGACAGCGCTGTTGGCCGCTTGACGCAAATGACACAACCCACCCACTCCCTCATCTCTCCCCTCTGTGAAATATAACCGTGCCTGGAAATGATGTGTCAGTATGTTTCCTGCGTCAGATCATTCCCCCTGTATGACTCAAACATGATGTACATGTTAACAGGCATCGTTAGCTCACTCACGCTAATTATGCCTTCTGTCTGCCTTTGAGTCACCAAATGAGTCACTGACCTGTATACTGTACTATACGTACAGTTCCATATAATCATGCCAGCTGAGGTTATTTTACTAATTGGATTGCACGGTAGTCACCTGCATGTGTGTCTGTGTGTGTGTGTGTGTGTGTGTGTGTGTGTGTGTGTGTGTGTGTCAATGTGTGTGTGTGCCAATGTGTGTTCCAGAAAATGGTAGCGCAGAGACCGCCAGTGTGGCGTGGTCTCATGAGTGAAGCGAAGGTTTTACAGCAAACAACGTTCAGTAAAAAGTTCTGGACTTTTCCATTTCAGGAAATCTGTATAATCAGCAATGGTCGAGCCCGTCTACAGCAGAGACTGGCTGTAGTCTGATAACAGCGCATGACGTGCTCTCATGGCGAACGCAACTAATACATTTATTGTTTGATTTTATTATTTTCAATTCTGGCCAAAATTGTAATTAAGACCATAAAAAAAAAGTACACTCCCTCCGCCAAAAAGCCTTGCATGCATGCCATAGTAAACAAGACCTGCTGATTGGATGATTTATTGACATGGGCTGTTTTACTTTATATTAACTATTGGAACTCCCAAGATGGGCTGTTATACAACCGTAATGGCGGGTGGATGGTGGGAGAGTCCCATCATCCCCTGCCAGAACCACAGCTGTGGTCAGAGTGGAGCAACGCACACATTCTGGTACCATAACCCAGCAGCAATCCTCCAGTAGATATTGGAAACAGAGAGCGTGAGGCAGCTTGAGAGAGAGCGGAAGGTGGGATATAAAATAAACGAGAGCAGATCAAAAACTGCACTATATGTCCATTACAACAAAGCCCCCCAAATGCCCATGGGTTGGATTGGGTTCTTTGTGTGATTTCTTTAATCAAGCATATCGATCAGATCAGCAAATCAAATCAAATCAAATCAATCAATCTGACAGACGCCGATAACTTAAAATCATGTGATGTGCGCCAACCGAAAACTGACGCGGATGGTGCTCCTCTTTTGTCCAGCCTCCTCTTCTATGCTATCTTGGACAATGGGCGGACACCACACACACACACACACACACACACACACACACACACACACACACACACAGAAGCTTCTCCTGCCAAGACAAAAGCCCACCGAGCCAACTTCAATCAAAGTCCGTCAGAGCGCTTCCAGAATGAGACGGCCAAAGACTTTTTTTTTAATGCAGCCCAACCTGAAGAAAATTGTGACTGTGAGTGCAACAGTTTAACTCCTCGAGTCATGTTATAAGAGAAGCACAACGACACAACGTCTCCAGGTACTGGCAGTGACTTCCCCTTACTCCCAATGCACAGTAAGCATCAGCACGTACAGATGATTAAAAACACATGTCAGCTTGCAGCTTCAGGGACTTTAAATGTGATAAACCATCCTTGTTTCAGCCGTCGTTCTCAGTTTTTTCTTGACGACGTTCACACAAAGAATTCCAGACGGACCAATCAGGAACGCAGCTTGTCGTTAAGGTTGTATTCACAGAACCCCTTAACGGAGCCGGGACCCAGTCCAGTGAAGGACTGTGGGTTATCGTGGACAGTCCCACACTGCCAGAACAGGAACCTGCTCGGCCTACAGAGAGAGACAGCTGAACATGCACTCATGTAACTGTGTGACTTGACTCTAAATCAGCAGACTCATAAAAGCTCTCTCTGTTTTGGGTGGAACCCTAAATCCTTAATCCCTTAAGAACTCCAATATACATATAAACTCTGTGGCTTTCTGCAAACACACTCACACACCATGCATGCACGGAGGTGCACACGCACTGATGCACACACAGACACCATGGATTTACTGGTGTAAAGAGGAAGTGGGGTGTAGCTTTTTAGTATCCACTGCATTTGTAATTTGTCATTTGAGCGGACCCATTACACTAACAATCATATTATAACCTCCAGTTACTTTAACAGTCCAAAAGTTGTGATGAAGTGTACAGACCGTAACCGCTGTGTAAAAGCATTGTTGCTTTTGTTTTGTTTTGTTTTTTGTCGCTTTTGCTTATGTATAATGTTTATGTATTCTTTGTTTGTTTTATTTTATTTACTTTTTTTTAATCTAATCTTTTTCTCCTACATCCTTGTGTATTTGGTCAGCAACAGCTCCAAAGAGCTACCGTTTATTAATTCAACAATTGCATTTACCAATGTGCCATATTGTATGTAAAATATTGCTTGGGCAATAATGGGTTTACTTCGATTGTCTTCAAGGAAATGTGTTCAAACAAAGAAGGGATCCGGTCGTTTCATCAAGATTAATGAAATTTTACTGAAAACTGTAAAAGTGCAAAAACACACTGCTGTGATTGCCAATAATTGGCCTAAGTTTTGTGTGTGGGTGTGTGCTCACTAAAATGTGCACGTGTGCTTGTGCGTGGGTTCTCATCTGTGTGTGTGTGTATGTGTGTGTGTGTGTGTGTGTGTGTGTGTGTGTGCTGGTGTGTGTGGTGAGTGAATGTGTTAGGTCCGCTACTTGTGCCAAACTTTCACAAAATTCTTTTTTTTGAAGAAACACAGAGAAACGATTTTCTTTTCCACATAAAATATAACTCTGGACTTTGTTAATGTATCTGCCCTGACTATGCTTCAGACAGACCACCATTGTCACCGTACCAAAAGAAACCTTTCATGACCTGCCTAAATGGCTAGCACCCTGTAGCACTGGGGTCCATCATCAAGATGTGCTTTGAACCCACATCTGCTCCACCCTTCCTGGCCCCTTGGACGCCCTTGAATTGGTACACCGCCCCGACCGGATCTACGGACGGTGGCTTCGCCCGGAGAACGGTGCACACCCTGCCCTCACCCACCCGGACAGGGGAAGGGTGGGGGGGGGGGGGGGGAAGCTCGTACTAGACCACAGCTCAGCATTCACCGCCATTGTTCCAGCTAAGCTTCTTTCTGAGCTTCGGACTCTGGATGTTAACACCTACCCTTTGCAGCTGGACCCTGGAGCTCCTGACAGACAGAATCCAGGTGGTGCGAATGGCTCACCTCACCTTTTCTGCGCTGACCCTGAGCCCCCCCCCCCCCCCCCCCCCCCATGCGCAGTTCCATCTTCTGTCCCCAGACAAAACCACCTTCACGGGTCCCACCTCCAACAATGATGAGACCACCTACAGAGAGGAGGTCAGCGTCTTGGTAACATCAAGCCAACACCCTATCTTTCAACACATACACTACTTTGGGGTCAGTAAAAGCTGCCTAAATGTGTCTATTCTGTTCTCGAGACTCTCAAGAACACAGCATTAGCTGCCTCATCCCCCCCCCACCACCACCACCCACCACCACAGGATGCCTTAGGAAACCACAAAGGACTACAGCCACCCAAGCTATGGATTGTTCAAGTTGCTGCCGTCTGGTAGACGTTACCGGAGCATCCAGGCATAGACAACCAGAAACACACTTTTTTTTTTTTCAGCCTTTTCAGCCAGTCTGGTTAATCTCAGCGATCACATCGGTCATCGCAATGTGTGCACTTATCACTTCTTACCAGCACCATTTGATTCAGTTCATGTTCACGGGAATCGCACAATTTGTATTTGTGATACTTAACACTCTTATTCCTATGTCTATATTTATAGGACTAAAGACTAACATTTTCTACAGGTGGCACTGGTGCCACTAACGTTATAGAACATATACAAATTATATATCCAAATGTTGTTGTGACATGGGTGGTCTTTCTTTTTTTTGTTTGTTTACTATACCCAGCATAGGAACCACCTTGCGTGCGTGGCTCGTGTTTCCAACGAGACACGCTCACCACCAGCGCACCAGCGTACAGTCGCAGTCTGCAGCATCCAGCACTGCTGGAAACCTTTGCGACCTTTCACACATCGTATGAAACACAGAACGAGACCCAGCATGGAGTCCTCCGGCGTGTGTGTGTGTGTTGTCCCCTCTGCTACGCGGCGCTGCCCGGCACGGGGGGGCACCCCCCCCGCGGCTCATCTGGTGTGCGCCCCCATTTATTATATACCCAAGCTCTGCCGTCTACCCAGTTTGGACTTGGACCCCAAAAAGTGGACCGGAATGGCCGCTGACTTCCTCCGCACGGCACACTTACTCCTGGTGTTGGCGTTTTGTGGACACTGAGTGTCGTCTTTTCAAGAGTTATTCCTATAAAACGCGTGTTGTAAACGATTGAACCGTTTCAGAATTTTAATGGTATCTATCTATCTATATATATATATATATATATATACAATGATATATGTATTATTTCTATATTTACAGTCTGACTGTTTCCTACTCTTTCGTATACTTCTGTTATTTGTGCCATATTCTTTGCTATTTTTGCTCTTAT